>PVKA01008169.1:0-74219 GCA_004027165.1 Ctenomys sociabilis | reverse complement strand
CATGATGTGTGTGTATAGACAGTACAGTTGGGATAGATAACGCTGTGCTTCTACATAATTCTATGATAGGCAAGATCTGCACTAATGGTGGTTGGACAGGATATTATGTCGGCTTTTAGTGCTATGGTCATCCACTAGGTAAATAATTATTGAATTTTTGATATAATTTCAGCTATAAAAAAAACCTGTAAATATAATACCATGTATGCACCTTGTACAATACCAAAACGCTATGAAAACAGTTTGCTATGTATTAATTCATCGACTCTGTATGGTTAAGGTGTTTTGAAACTGTCTGATTGACACTTGTATTTTAATAAAATAAAAATAAATGGAAATAAATAAATAAATAAATAAGGAGCCTGAGTTCAATTCCACCAAAAAAAAATATATTTTGAAAGGAAGCCTACTATAGCAATTTAGAGAGGACTCTAAAACCAAACTCTTTGTATTCAAATTCAAATTTAATGTGATTTTAATTGATTTAAAATCTCTGCCTCAATGTCTCATCTATGTAATGGCTATTAAAACCAGCAAATCAGTATGGATATTCCTCAAAAAATTAACCTAGGGGTTTCATTTGAAGCAGCCATTCTTCTTCTAGGTATCTTCCCAAAAGACTTAAAGACACAATATCATGGTGATATGTGCATATCCATGTTTACAACAGCCCAATTCATAATAGCTAAATCTTGGAAGCAGAATAAATACATGTTCACCCACAGATGAATGGACAAAAGAAATATGATACTTACACACAATGCAGTAATAGTCTGCTATAAAGGTAGACTTGAGTTATTTGTGGGAAAATGGGTACATCTTGAGATCATAATGTTGAACAAGGCAAATCAAAATGAATATCACATTTTTATGAAAAGCCCAATATATAAGGAGTAAAGTAAAAGTCAGACAACAAAAAAACATGTTATGGTAATCCAGCAAGGACAATGTACTTGAAAGTATACTTTTCTTTTTAAGGGAAAAAAACTGATACACATAACAATGAAACCAAGTTGCAAAACAGGTCAGACAATTACAATAATTGATACCCTGCATCTTGTTGTCTTCACACTAGTTATTCAGAGTAGAAGATAATAAGCATGAAATTTGTCGATACAATATTAGCATAAAACTTTTTAATGAAGCTAGCTGTATGACTATCTTAACTATCTTGTATATACATTTTTTTTCTTTATCCCTTTCTTCTTCTCCCTCTTCCCCCATCAGTTTGTCTTGTGTTTTGAACAGTTGTCTTCACAATTCACAAAAGTATACCTTGATTTGGTATAATTGCCTTTGTTTGTTTGTGGGCCTGTTAGTATGGCTGTTAATTATATTTGTGATAATTAATTTGATAAGGATTGTTAAAAAAAGTAAATAAATAAATCTAATGCCAGCAAAAAAAATTTACATGTACATGTACTCATTTCCCATAACAAATGTAATCATTACATGCTGCAAACATGTATATATAATGATTAATAAAAATAAATTTTAATTTTGAATTTTATTAAGAAAACAATACACTTAAGAAAGATGAAAGGACTTAAAATGTCCCTTTAAAATACTTTGAAAATGTTGCTTTTCATAATAAAACAAATTATGAATTAAAATTAAATAGAAAGGCTTTAATCACAAATGTATTTCCAGATCACAGTGTATGTGTACATACCCTAACACTTGGGACCTGTGAATATGCTACATTACAAGGGGGAAATTAAAGTGAGCTTAGAATTAAAGTTGCTAATAGAGTAAATTTGAGATGGGGAAATTATTCTGAATTATCTGGAGAAACCAAACAATCACAAGATGGCATGAGAGTCAGTATCAGGGCAATGTGATGTGAGACTCAGGTTGTCATTCTGGACGTTAAAGATGTAAGGGGCCATGAGCCAAACTTCTAGAACCTAGAAAAGACAAAGAATAGATTCTCCTTTCAGTAAAGAGAAGACAATATATTGACACCTTGATGTTAGCCCAGTGACATGCATTTCATATGACCTCCAGAACTGATAATAGATCTCAGTTGTAAATTCCCTGGCCAGCTTTGTTCTTAGGCAAGCATATTTCCATTCCAAATGCAGGCACCTTCAATATTAGGTCTTATTAGTCAAGCCAAAGCCACTTTATGGAGAACAAAAAAAGAGAAAACTTGAAAACACTTTTTTCCACTTTGACTTTACAATACTGATCCCCAATGCTAACAGATACTCACTCCTTGGACAAAGAGGCAGCTCCCAAGCCTGTGCCAATCTCCCTGACATCCGCTTGTGCACAGCTCCATGAGGGAAATGGTGTGGGAAAGGTCAGTGCCTCCGCCTGCCTCAGCCTCTTGCTTATGTCATTGCAGTAACTGATTAAAGGTTTACCTTTTATTTTTGGCCTCTTCTTCTGCCTTCTTCTTCTTCTTCTTCTTCTTCTTCTTCTTCTTCCTCTTCTTCCTCCTCCTCCTCCTTCTTCTTCTTGTCTCCTCCTTCTTCCTTCTTCCCTTTTCCATCTTTTTTTGGCTTAAAATGTGTGAGTTTTAAGTTTTTTTGTTTTAGGGTTTTTTTCTGTTTTGTTTTGGTGGAACCAGGGATTGAACTCAGGCCCTTGTGCTTGCCAGGGAAGCACTTATTATACAGAGCCATCTCCCTGGCCCCCAAATTTTAAGTTTTGGTAGTTTTTTTCTTCTTTATTTATTAGTGCATTTTAGATATAACCTTTTTACATATAATGATAGCACTCATCATAGGGAATTTCTGCCTGTACACGATATATATCTTGATTCTTTTTTTCCCATTCCCCTTCCCGGCTTCAGCCTTTCCTTCTTTGTAAAAGCTTTCCTTTTTTTTTTGGCAGCAGCAATTGAACTTGATTCCTTGTATTTACAAGGCAGGCACATATGCCAGTGAGATATCTCCTTGGCCTTTCCATTTTTTTCCTCTAGTCTCTCTTTTTTTCTTGTCCCAGGTGTGGCTTCTTGTTTTAATCAGGTATTCCAGTATCAAAAAGCTCAGATTCCAGTTCTACAGAGCTGCTGATAGCATAAAAACTGGAACTGAAATCCATACTGAATAATTCCTACACCTGTGTTCAGGGGCACAATGCTCTACTGCCCTCTTTTGTACTAGATTATTGTACTCCAAGGGACTGGTAGTGACAGTTTAACATACTATAGAAATGATCCCTGAATCTATAGCCTTACTGACAGTTTAGACAAGGGCAAAAGAAGCTAGACAATTTAAAACATATATTGGATGGATAAAATCAAAGCACTGGTGATGTCCTCACTGTATCAGATAGAAGGAAGAATCAGGAATGTCTTCTCTGCCTAGAGATATAGCAGTGATGGTGCCCCTCTGCAGTGACTTCCAAGGAAGATTAGAACAGGTGACAGATGGCTAGTGGGGAGGGGGAAATAAAAGCTCTGCTTTGGACATATTTAAAGTTTGATAAAGTAAATGCCAAGTGAAGATGTCAAGTAAGCTGCTATACATAGAATTTAGGAACTTGAACACAAGTACCAGTTAATCTTTTCTCCATTACTAAATCTTAGGAAAAGAGAAATCTTACACAAAGGAATACTATCTAGATTTTTAAGAGTGGCCCCTAATAAGCTTCTTTCATGGAAAAATCAGATATTGCTCTTATTCTGAGCAAACAGGAGAACAATCTTCATTAGGTTGCTGTGTGGACACATAGCAGTGTCCAAATTGTGAAACCCAGATTATCAGAGTTCTCAAGGAATAACAAGAACTATGAAAGCTAATACATTACTCATTAAAAATTTGAGAACTCAGGGCCAGTGAAATAGCTCAGAGGACTAAGTGCCTGCTTTGGCAAGCACAGGAACCAGGGTTCAATTCCCAGTCCCACATGCCATGCTGGCCCTGCCCCTGGGGTGCACTGAGCCAGCAATTGAGTCTGGGCGTGGTGGCACATGCCTGTAACCCCAGCGCTGGGGAGGCTGAAAACAGGAGGATCACTACAAGTCTGAGCTGCATAGTGAGACCCTGTACCAAACACATAAATGGAAAAAAATTTTTTGAGAACTTAATAGCTGATATACACTAGCATTATTATACCATAAGTTTATTACTTTTTATCTTTCCAGCTATTTACACAATCAAACTGACCAATTTATTTGTCTCCAAGTCTGAAAAACAACTTAAAAATTCAGCTGGACTGAATATTCAAATTTGTCTTACATGATAAGTTTATAGAACCTTCCTTCTTCCCTGGCACCAGTACCTTTCAGTGGCTGGTTATATGCCCTACTGCATAGTTTTAAATCCTGCTTCAAATGTGCATTTCATCTACATGACTTGATTTTATTTCCTTGGACAGCAGCATATGAGTCACAATCCCTAAACTAGTGTTGGATACATAGGAGGTATCAAATGGAATTTGTTGAACTGATTTAAAAAGTAACCATACATTCAGCATCTGCCTACAAACTTTCCCATTTGAGTCAACTGGATTTGATTCTCTCACACAAATATATATACATGAGCTGCCACTGGATTCTCTGTTCATAGTTTTAATGATTTTGTAACATTAGATGCATAACATATTTTGAAGCATATTTTCAAGTATGCTTGAAATTGAACATTTTTATAAAGATAATAAAAGTTAATGACTACCCATGATGTATAATCTGACAATACATCTGTTCTTTCTCATTTTGAGATGACAAAATACCTACCCTAGGTTGTGGCACAGTGGGAAAGAAGAAATATAGTCCTATTAATCACTCTTAACTATCAGCTTATTAAGTTATAGTTTCTCAACAGGCTTGTCATACATCACCATTAACAGGCTGCAGGTGTTTTTGTGAAAGTCTTTATAATGCAGTTATGTCACAAAGAGACAGCATGGTGCAGTCAAAACCTAATGGACTGAGAATTAGGAAATCTGGGTTTTTGAATTCCAGTTTAGTTAACATGAAGCCCTGAAGCCTTAAACAAGTCACTGATTATCTGGTCTCCAGTTTTTCACCTGTAAAACGAAGGGGCTGATTAACAATTAAAGTTTTGTTAGTTTCCACTAGAGCAGTAGGTAGGTAACCATAGTTTAGAACCTAAGAGATGTACAAAGGACACTAACAGAAATCTGCCTCCTCCCATTAAAATAGCTTAAATCAACTACAATATTGAAAGTTATGCCATTATTATTAACCTTAGAAAATAACTTTTATTGCTTAACAGCTGGGAAAGTGCAGAGACACAGAAGCATGTTCCACATGAAAAAAAAATAACTGACTGTTCAGAGTTATTATGAATTAATATTAAATATTAAATTAATATGCCTTAAATTGTACTCAAAATAACCAAATGTTTAATATTGGCTGCAAGTCTACTGATACAGACAGCTGTATACATATATTCTGTAGCTGACAAAAGACTGTGCTCCAAAAGCTGCTAAGTCCAATTTTTTGAAAACAAATAGAGGGTGAGTTCCTAATGTGGCTCACAAAAGGGTAAGTGATTCTTGACTTACTGAACCATACAACAGCAAACACTCAAGTTTTGAGTTCTACAAGCAGAGCTCCTGTCATATAGATGAGCTTTCTCTGTTGGAAAGAAGACTGGAACTTACTACAATAATTTACTTTTGTCCCTCCCTTTCTGGCCCAGTTACATTGTACTAATACTACTAGCCCTACCTGCACTGCTGTGGCAATCCTGCTGTAGCAGTCCTAATCTATCCTATGTACTAAAGGGTTCTGTGTCCCAAGAAACCTTTATTAAGGCTATAAGTATTAAGTCCATGATCAAGAAAGAATTGAGCATTTTAACAAAGAATCCACAATACATACTACTCCTGGGCCGGCAAGATAGCTCAGTGGACTAAGCACCTGCTCAGGTGAGCGCAAGCGCAGGACCAGGGTTGGCTCTCCTGCACCACATGCTGGGGCAGCCCCACCCTAAGGCACACTGAGCTGGCCACCTAGTCCGGCTGTGGTGGCACACAGCTGTAATTCCAGCACTAGGAAGGCTGAAAACAGGAGGACCACTATGAGTCTGAGCTGCACTGAGAGACCCTGTGCCAAATATATAAAATTTTTAAAAACCACAAAAACAAACAAAACATACCACTCCTAGACTAAAAGGAGATTTTAAAGAGACTATGTGTTATTTACAAAAGCAAAATTATTAGAAATCTAAATGTTAGTTTTACAGACAAGGTTGAGTAAATTAATGATATTTCCATGAAACAGAATATTATGCCACCATAAATGGAATAATACTACAGATACTATTATAAGTAAGTTTTATTAGCATGAAAGATAGTGAAAATAAAGATAATAATATCCTACGTTCTTTATGAACTCAATGATGTAAAAAAAAACATTAAGGGTTCTGGAGTGTAGCTCAGTAACAGAGCTACAATTTTGCAGTACCCAAGGGACACATACTGAAAAAGAAAATGAAAAGAATGAAAAAGTGCTAACTAAAATATTCAAGCCAGGTATGATGGCACACACCTGTAATCCCAGCACTTGAGAAGCTGAGGTAGGATGATCAATGGAAGTTCGAGGCCATCCTGGGCTACAAAGTGAATCCAAGGCCAGCCTGAACTGTACAGTGAAACCTTGTCTCAAAAAAGACAAAAATAAAATTAATTAAAATAAATACACAACTGGTAGAATTTTAGAATTTAGAAAATTTATATACTTTTTCTGTATAAAATAGATGGCTAGTTACTTTCTCATCCCTGGGACAAAGTATTCAACACACACAACTTAAGGGAGAAGATGATCACAGGGCCCAGTTTGCTGGCTTCAAGAGAGAAACTGTAGGATAAAAGGGATGGACAAAGGAAAACTGCTCGTCTTGGCAACCAGGAAACAGAGCAAGTAGGGAGGAGCTGGGGAAGGTGGTACCCTTTCCTGGTTTTCTGGTGGTGGCCTGCCTCTTTGGATGATACTGCAGGTCCTAAATCAGCAATAGTACCCGCACAATCCATCCCTTCCAGAAGCCCTGCCTCTGAGCACATGAATCTTGGGGCTGGGGTCAGGGCGGATATTCTTGTCTTAACAGTAACACAGAATCATGATTGAGAAAAACAAGGGGAAAAGGTTATGCAGTGAAAACATCCATCCAAGGTTGCAACTCCTTCCCAGATAGAGCAAGACTCTCTTACTCATCTGTCTCTTCAGAAAGTTTCTTTGCATATAACATCAGGTATAGTGTATTTCACAACAATCAGTCTTCTACACACCTTGACTACTGCACTTTAACAAACCTTAGGCACACTTGTATAATAGTATTGATCCATTTCACACTTTGTATCTTATTCACAATTAATATCTTATTCTATGGATGAAACACATTATCAGTTAGCCTTCTACAGATAGCCATTGAGATTACTCCTACTTTTCCCCTTATCCAAAATGTCAAAGACTGAACATTTTGCAAATCAAACAGTCAAATTTTCTTTCTTGTGCCAACTTAGACTTCATGGGAACATTTCTGATCAATAAAGATCATAAAAAAGCAAACTAAGCTTTCAATACCCAGGCAGGTAATATCACTCAGTGAAGCAGAGAGGGGCAAGAAGATGGCAAACTAGAGAGCATAGTCATTCAAAGCAGCAGATTCCAGTGAATTCCAGTGCACTAACACTGTTTGGTAGAAATGGCCACCCAGTGTTACCTGACTTATCTACCAAAAATGCCCCAAACCTGGGCATTTGTATAAATCCTCTAGATATTTTAAATATCTCCTTTAGAATTAGCATGACAAAGCATACATGTATGTGTCCCTTGGGTCTTCATCCTGTGACTTACGCTTTAAAGTCTTTTTTTTCCTCACTCGTAACAATCATAGCAGGGTCTGTGTGTAGCCAGGTGTTTCACAGCTGTGGCTTCCTTCTATAACATTTTGGTTTTGGATTAACTTATCTCAACTTTGGATAGATTTTATAAAGCAGATCACCATTCCCATAAACTATCTTGATAATTTACTCTTACCCAAATATTTTAGTGTCCTATAATATGCTCCCTTCCCTTGTACTTTAATTCCTTTAGAGTTCTGTGTTTTCTTCCTTGTATGTAACTGTTTTAAAAATTGAATCACATTCCTATAACTATAACCTATTACTGAAAGAGAAATAAAATGCTTCTATCCATTTTCTTATGCTATCTTGCATTCTACGTATCTACCTTCTTGCAGAAGAGACTGTAAGAATGAAATACACTTGAAAAGACTTGCTAACACCAGTTTAAACAGTATTTTTAATACATGTAAAAATATTTTTATATTAACTAGTCAGTGGTATAAACATATGAAAGACTAAATTCTAATGTTCTCAAATCTGTATTTTAAAGTAGTCAAGTTTGTCATTAGAATACTATGACATACTGAACATTTTATTACCTCTTCCATTAAAATACTTGTAAAAGGATCACTCTGACAAAGCTAAAGTATTATGATTATAAATAGAAGCCTGTTAACATTGATTTAAATTTGTCCCAAAGAAGTCTCTGTATTGGAATCCTAAGTACAAACTGGATGGAGCTACCTTAGGAGTGTACTTCTGTAACACAGAGCTAAGTCTCAGCCAGGTAGCAGATCTTTAGGCATTTGCAGGTAACCAAATGTTTAGGCAGTCCAACCAAGGCCAGTGCTTAGCTATAACTAGCAAGGTTGTCTTGCTCATTTTTGTCTTCCATTCATAAATGCTTTCTAACCTGAACTTGAACTCTCTAATGCTGGTTCTGAGGGTTGCCCAGCTCTGGAATTGCAAATAAAAGCCTATTAAGATCTGTTTCAGTCTTGAATTTTAATAGGTTTGCCATTAACGTGGAGCCCTAAACAAGCTGGTAGCTTCCAAGGCCCTGTAGAGGCAGGAAAGCAGCCAAAGACCCCTCTCATCTTCTTCACAGAACCCCAGCATTCTGAGAAAGTTCCACATGGGAAGGATTCTGCTCTTTTCTTTCAGCCCCCTGAACTGTTTGGCTTTTGAATCCATTTAGTTTGTGCTCTGAGAGAATGAATGTCCTTGGGGTCTGCATCAAGGGTTAGTCCATGAGGTAGAGAAGCACCCAATCACTGGGGATTAATAGTGGGGGACAAGTCCCCGGTAGGTGTTTGACAGACAGTACATGGTGATGACTGCAGGGTTATCCTGTTAGTTTCTTCTTGAACACTTAACAGGAAAAGCATTGGCTAAGATGATCAGAGGAATCTCTTGACTACAGACAACTTGACTGACATTATGTGACCATTTAAAGCTTTTGGAGTCCTCATCACAGGAAGGAAAAAAACACTCATGAAAGGTAAGCTAGTCACAAAATGGGCTAGTTACCACTAGGTCACCCACCAGCAGGAGACCCTATCCACATCACAGGATACACTGAAAAGCATTACGCAACCCACCCCTGTGTTATTTTCTTCTTAGGTTCTTACCTTAGTCAATGTAAAACTGGGACCCTTAATTTCTAAAGATCTGAGTGCTTTGCCTCTGGGCGTGTCTGCCTTTTAAATGGGTGAGAATTATCCCAATACTCTGAAAATATTGACAAAAGAGGCAAAATCTTAAAGCCACATTTAATGGTACAGACCTGGAATCCAAGTATTCTGAAAAGCTGAGGCAGGAGCCTGACTTATGGCCCTGAGTTCAATCTGCAAACACCCACACACCCAGGCACACATTCACCTTGAATTTTATGAGTATACAATAGTTTGACATGCCCTTCCCAGCAATTGATGTATTAGAAACTACATCCCTAAATTCATATACCAGTGCTATGTAGAGGTGGGACCTTGGCAATGTTAAGATTAGATGAGGTGATAAGTGTGCAGTAAGATAAGTATCCCTCAGAGAGGAATAATGGCTTTATAGGAATTACAGAAACCTAAAAGAGTTCCGTGCTGCCACACGTATTCTCCATATTATGACATAAGAAGCCCCTCACAAGATACTGAGCAAGTCTCAAAGCCATGTGCTTGGTTCCTGCAGGACCAACCAATCTTAATTTTCTTCTTTATAAATTATCCAGGTACAAGTAATTTATTATAGCAATAGAAAGTGGACTAAGACAAAGGGATCTGAAATTTATCCTGAGGAAGTGAAATAGGAAAAAGAAACTCCCAACCTGGTAGACATCCAAAATGCTGAGATCGTGTTCTCTAAACTCAAGGTATGGATTCTAGGAATGATGGAGGTTGAGGGTAGTAAGAATTTATTGAAAGAAAGCTTCTGTCTAAGAGGGAAAGAAGGGGGCCCGGAAAGTGGGTTGCTTGCCAACCCTGCTTGTCAAGGGTGTTTGATTCAGCAAAGCCATGAAGTGAGGTAGGTTTAAGGTGGGAGAGAGCTGAAATCAATAAGATTACAAGTATAGTCACTTGGGTAATATCAATCCATGGAAGATTAAATGATGTGAGGTGGAACAAAACTATAGTCAACCAATAAGAATGCAAGTATAGTTGCTTCAGTAATATTGATTAAATGGGGATCAAATGGAGAAGCAAGTCACATAGCAAGCAAACAAGGATTTTCTGGGAAGGAATGGGATAGGGAATTTTGGTTCTCCACCCAATATGATTGATGCTTATATAGAGTATCAATCACCACTGTTCAACCCTAGGGAAAGTACGTGGGTGTAATCAGTCTTTTATTCTTCAATCCTGCCTTCAATGAATAAGCCTCTGGCCACAACTATCTTCTGTGCTGAGGGTCCAGCCCTAACTGCTTATAATAATTATAACTAATTCAGCTGTCTACAATAATCCCAGCACTTAGAAGGCTGAGGTAGGAGAACTGCTACGAGTCTGAGGCTGGTGTGGGCAACATAGTGAGTTCAAAGCCAGGCTGAATTACATAGCAAAACAAGAAAGAGAAAGAGAGAGAGAGAGAGAGAGAGAGAGAGAGAGAGAGAGAGAGAGAGAGAGAGAGAGAGAGAGAAGTGTGGTGGTGCATATTTATTTCAGTCAGGTGCCCTCTCAGACTCAGTGCTTGTGGTAATACCACCCAGTGATGCCTATTGATATCCAAAAGCTTTTAAAGATGTTATATCTTTATTGCCCCCTTTTAAAAGACTGTTTGTAATGGAAAGATTAAGAGACTAACAGGTTAGAAAAAAATACATCTGATTAATTTATTATTTAGTTACCAAGACAAAAGAAAGATGTTTTGGGTCTTATGGTCATATAGGTTTGCCTCTTTCCAAAAGGGAGGTATAGGAAACACTTTATTTGCCTTACTTAATGGACTCTGCCCTGAACTCAGTAACCTAGCTAGAGAACAGAATGTAATTTGAAGAAATCACCAGTGGAAGTAAATCATATTCCAAAATACAATGGTTTGGCACTTAATTGAATATTCTGAACTGCTTTTAGAACATATCTATAAAGAAATCTCCACTCTGTAGATTTGAAAGTGTCTTCTCCTTTGTACCGGGAAGACAGGGAAGACTGTCATTAGAAACTTTTTTTAAATAATTTTTTTAAAAAATCTTTTACTTGGTATAGGGTCTCTCTACACAGCTCTGACTTGAAGTGATCCTGCAGTCTCAGCCTCCTCAGTGCTGGGACTAGAAATTACAGGTGTGCAAAACCACCAGGTTTCAGTGGCCCGCAGCTAGAGTGGCATGTGGTACTGGGTATCAAACCCAAGTCCTTGTACTTGCCAGGCTGGCTTATAGACCACCAAGCCATTTCCCCTGCCCTAGAAACTCTTACAATAGAGAAGCTATTGGCTTAAATTTACATGAGCCTTACCTTTAAGATACAGCATGCTGTGACTTTCATGTAGATGTTCTCCCAAAATCTCACGTGGTCACAGGTAGGCTTTCCAGAGATGACTGACTCTAGAGTGTGTGATGCTGGGGCCAAGGGTATGTGATTGATTACTAAATTAGTCCTCAATTGGTCTAGCATAGTTATAAGTGGGGATAATGGGAAGGTCCATGCTGGATGTAGGTAGCAGTGCTTAAAGTGACAGAAAGAAGATGGCCTGCTATCACTGCTGCTTCTGTTCCTTGCTACTTCGCTGTTTTGCTGCCTTTGGCCCACCATAAACTATTTCCCCTCTGCAATGCCCCTCTGCCACAACAGTCAAGTATGAACAGAAATCTCAACAAACTGTAAGACAAAACAAAACTTTCTGCCTTTAACTTTAGGCATGGGTAATTTGTCTCAGCAAAAGGAAAAGTAACCCAAGGTACACTGGTACCTGAGTTCACAAGCACTTCTATTTGTGAACAATTCTCTCTAACAGAAGCAGTTGGCAAAATTTTGCTCACATTCATGAACTCTGCACTGCCTAGGGTAATGGAACAAGGCACTGAAAAACTGATGGTCTAAAAGTGAGAGAAAAGCTACATGGAAACTGACAAATGAAAAAAATACAAAAAGAAACCTTAATACAAGCTATGAACTCCCTTTGTTTGAGAACATATATATCACTATAGTGTGTTACTTCAGCCCACAAATGCTATGACTTGCAAATAATTTGGTCCACAGACAGAAGCATTTGGCAAAATTCTGTTTTTGTTTGGGAACTCTGCCTGAGCTGATGAACAGAATCATCTTTGCCATAAAAATAAAACTGTGGCAATCTTTTCCAGAATCATGAAATGAAGTTGAACAGGGGATCATTTGTTTTTTCTTTCTGGTATTGGGGATCGAACTCAACACCTTGCACTTGCCAGGCAGGTGCTTATGCTACTGAGCTATCTCCCTGGTTCACCATATCACATATGTATGCGATATTTTCTCTTGGATGATATTGTCAAATTTTATAGAGCTCTATTAAATTGGCTTTAAAAAACCAGGGCTTATATTAAGTTTGGTAGTCTCTCCCTCTCATACATGGGAGATATATTTGAAGATGCTAAGTAGATGCCTGAAGCCACAGATAGTAATCCTTTGTATTTCTTGAACACAAACAGTGCAATATTCCAACAGTGGATCTGGTACTGTAAACAAATGACTAAAAGATGGAAAACATATACCTAGGACAAAGGAATAATTCACATCCAGGAAAGACAGAGCAGAATGACATAAAATTTTATCATACTACTTCAACCAGTACATAATTTAAAACTCATGAATTGTTTATTTCTGGAATTTTCCATTTAACATTTTTTTTTTACCAGGGCTGATTTCAGGGTAACTGAAACTGTATGAAGCAAAATCACATATAAGGACTATTGTATTTTCTTGGAAAAAGAAAAACTTATCTAAGTATTTTTCATGTTCACATGATTTCAGTAAAGCTTTGGCAAGTAGCTTAATATTGTGGGCTTAATGAAAATAGCCATGTCTTTTCTAAGTTACGAGAAAGAAAAAGATATAATTAACTATAGAGTTATTTTTTATAAAAAACTATGACAAGTAAGAGACCACCATAGAAACAGAGGACAAACTCTTCTTAATCTATTACTTGAGACGGGAGGTAAGGATGGGGCAAAATTGTCTGGGGTAGGTGGTGTGACTTGTTGATTACAAAATACCAGGACACATGCGCAGAACTGTTCCCAAAGGCCTGCATGTGAATTTCCCAAAAGAATTCAAGCAAAGAAAGATGTCCTAGACCTTCTGTCCACCTGGGGAGTACGTGGTACAAAAAGGACACTTCACTTTTTTAAAAAAAAATTATTTTATTAGCACATACTTGCAATTCTGCAGTTTACAACCATCTTGGGGAGTGGTTTCATGTACATATTGCAGCTTTTTTAAAAGATCCCCTTCCTTGTCCATCCCCTTCCTCTTCTGGTTCCCCATCACCTTTTACATACTTGACATTACATTTCTTAGCACATTTTATGGCATACAGTGCTTACACTGGTTGGAGTTATTGGGATCTTGTACATGACATATCTCTATTTCTCTCATTTCTCCTTGCCCTCACCCTTCTCCTGGTTCCCTTAGAGAACTTTCCTATTGGATGAGATCCACGCATTTGTTCCTTTCTGTATTATTTTCTTCATTTGTACTTTGCCTCACTCAAATGAGAAATACCATACATTATTTAAACTTCTATGCCTGATTTATTTCACTCAACATTATATTTTCCAAGTGCATCCATTTCTCTACAACTGTCTCAAATCTGTCACTCTTTGTAACTGAGTACCCTTCGATTATATATAGCTACCACATTTTGTCTAACTGATCATCTGTTAATGGATATACAGGCTGTTTCCAGAATCTAGCAACTATAAATTGGGCTGCTATCGCTGTCATGTTACTTAACTCTTGAGGACACACAGTTTTGGTCACTATCCCCCTTCTTGCACAGTGTGTATACAGCGTACACTTCTTTTCCTACTTTTACTTGGCCAACACTCACTCTGCAAAGCCTATTTCTTTTCTTCATTAAAACTTTGCTATCATTTGTACTTTTCTTCACCAATTCTTTGTTCAGGCCAGAAAGAACATGGAAACCACCTCTAGAAGGAAGACTTGAGCACCCTAAAATGCCAGTAACAGGAGAGCATGTAAGGCTCACAGGGCATATTTTATTTGTTCCTCTCTAAAATGTCACAAAGTTTTTCCTTCCTTCCCTGCCTCTCTCTCTAGGCTGGGGAACTCAAGACCTTCTTAGGGCACCAGAAATTGTTTCCCACAATGTGAGAGTGTGATAGGAGAGTGCATGGCCTCTGTGGTTTTCTTCTAGTTGTAGGAGGCCAACAGGCCCACCTGACATTTACTTGCCTTTTTCTTCTTTTTCACATTTTTGGTCCTACACTGTGGGTGCAAATCAGTAAAGAAGGGCCAGAGAGCCTCTTAATAACCTACTGAAATTAGAGAAGAGGTTATTAAGTGTGTGCAAATAGGGCTCATCATGTGCGCAACCTAGAGTTTAGCTTTCTTTAAAAAAAAAAACTCTGTGTGTGTGTGTGTGTGTGTGTGTGTGTGTGTGTGTGTGTGTGTTCCCCACACACAGGGTCTCATGCAGCTTGGACTTGTAGCAATCCTCCTGTCTCAGGCTCCACAGTGCTGGAATTACAGGTATGCACTACCATAGCCTGTTTCCACAGGGGGTCGCTTAGACTGCTGAGCTACCTCCCCAGCTCCTCAATATGCCTTCTTGATTTCACGTTCCTGTTCTCTAGGATTCTTTGCTCAGTTTTCTCCATTTCTGGGGAGAAAACAGCTGTTGATAACTAGATAGCCTCCCTGAGTAGCAGCCTACCCCAGTTTGGTTTTTTTGAGCTTAAAGTCCCATCCCTCCTTTTCCCATAGACAGCCTTTTCTTCTCAGAGTGCTATTTTAGTCCAGATCACCATCATGTCATATGACTGGGTGGCATCTTATGTCATCATATGACTGGCCATCATCTTGTCATGTGACCAGCTGCCATTTTGTGTCAGGTAGGCTCAACCATGTTTATTTCCCTTCCTTATTTTTTTCCAACAAAATGCAGGTAATTTACAAACACACACCTGACAGCCTGAGCAAAACAAAAGAGCAGCCCATACAGCTTAACTTGTGAATGTGAGTCATCCTTAGGATTTTTAAGGGATGTTTTATTAAAAAAAAAAAAAAGTCTGCCTCTACTGCCTTAAACACCCTTAAATAAAATAACAGCATTTTTACTCTCACCATCAACTTGAAGGGTGTTGTTTCCCAAGGGGCTCCTCCCTGCCTAAGCAGGGCTAAGGGATCCCAGTGTGGAAGGACTCCACCTTGATCTCATGGGCATTTCACAGAGAGCTAAGTTTATAGGAGTTAGTGGGTCTCAGTATGGAAACAGAAGCCTTTTATGCTTCAATGAAAAATGCCAGCATGTTCACAAGAGACACTGTGAATGCATCAGAACTCCTCATTTTGTATGGAATACCATCTTGAGGACCCAAGACCTAGTTGTATTTACAGGCCCTAAGACAAACCAGGGGAAAGCTCAAACCATGCCCAGTGGATTCCACTTATTGCACCTGATCAAGGGGAAAGGTTTGATCCTGCCAATTTAAATAACTCACCTACTACTATTGAACTGAAATGTTCAATATAAACTAGGAACTCACAAGAGACTGGTACCAGATAGCAATTTAAATCGTACAATTATTTTTCAGTTATATTATTTCTGCTTAAGATCACCTTATACAGTAGAGTAAAATACCTATATTAAGGTTTTTGTGACCCTTTATCTCAGGAAAAGCCTAGAAACTATGGTACTTAAAGCAGTCCTCAAGCAAGAGGCAATGCTTTAAACTCACCCAAATTGTCTACAGGAAAACTCAAGCATGACCAAGTGCAAGAAGTCTGATCACTGGGCATACAACTGGACCAAACCACAGCCTGAGCCCTGCTCTTTGAGTAGGAGGCAATCAATGTGCCTGACCTGTGGCACCGGAGGGTTGACTGTCCCTGCTCCCAGGCAGAGCCCTGACCAGCTAAAACTCATGAGTCCTCCTCTCCAGCGGCCCAAGGGAATCCACAATGCCCCTTTCCGTGGACATCACCATTCCTGGGTGATGGACATTATCACTGAGCCAATTCAATACGTTCTATTTTTACTTACCTTTCTGAAAACCTCTCTTCTAGATCTCTAGCCACAGTTGGGGGGTGAAACTGGGGATATAGTTCAGTGAAAGAGGTACAGGGATAGCGTATTTGAATGCCTGAAGGAATCAAGGCAGAGTCTGCCATCTATCACCAAGAAAGCATGGGAGAAAAAATGAGTTTCTATATGGAGAAAATTTCCACATTTCTACAAATGATGAAGTCAATGTTAATAAAATGCTGTCACATGACAAGTTAAAAATCTTCCTGAGGTTTTTCACTACAAGTTATGGTTACCAAGAATAAAATTCTAACCAACATGGGAAGTAAAACAACCCCATATGTGATAAAAGCATGACACATTTTTGATAAGCAAAGAAAAGCTATTTTTTTTTGTTATGAAAACAATAGTAACTTCTAGCTTAACATAGAATGACTGGATGTTCCAAAATGACAAATGAGAAAAATACACATCAGGTAACTGAAAGGATTTTTAAAAGACAGTAGAACATTGGTAAGAAATGAATTTTGTGGATGAAATTGTATGCATGATCAAGGTGGCTAAAAGTAGAAAGTGAAGTTTTCCTAAAAATTGGTCATTGTTATCAAGAAGTACAGTGATAAAATTGAAGTTTACTCCTGTGTTTAAAACAAGGTTTTCTTGAAATACTGATGCGCTCTTTACAGAAACAGTGATACATTTTTGTCTTTCAGAAAACTAGCCTAGGAAACAAATTATTTCATCGAGATGATTCCCGTGGGCTGGGGATATATATAGCTCAGCAGCATAAACACCTGCCTGGCAAGGCAGGTTCCAAGTTTAATCCCAGGTACTGCAAAAAGAAAATTAAATTAACATGATTCCTTGAACTTTGTATCTTTGGTAAGCTTTTACTTAAGAATACTGAATCTTGTCAGTTAAAAAGCTGTTTTTTTCTTTATCTATATAAACCTTGAAAGAGTTTTTTTTTAATATATTTGGTACAGGGTCTCCTGTCTTCAGCCTCCCCAGTGCTGGGATTACAGGCATGTGCCACCATACAAGTGCATGCCACCACACCAAATCTCTGTGACAGGCTTAGCACAACAGGGGGTGGGGGCGGGGCCAGGACTGATGCAGCATGTGGTGCCAGGGATCAAACTGCGGTCCTTGCTCTTGCCTAAGCAGGTGCTTAGTCTGCCAAGGTATCTCTCCAGCCCTGTTTTAAAGACTAATTTTCACTTAAATTACTACTGTTTACAGTGATTAGTGACTATATTTTGGTCAAACATTTTAAACTTTCAATTTTTTTTTTTTTAGCAACTTCCCAAAATCAAATTCCAACTTAAACCTTAAAATAAAAACAACTTTAGTTCAACATTGGGATTTTCTAGCTTGGTTCCTCAAAAACTTCTAGAAAGGACATGTCTCTCACCTCGTAAAAGAGAAATACTAAACTAATTATGCTTATCTGATATGACAAATTATATGGAAAGTACTGTCAAATAATTAATGCTGCTATATTCATTATTAATAAATTTCAACTGTATAAAATTTGTAACAAATATATTGTAAATTTACTGTGTCAAAATCTTATAAACAAAAAATACATAATTTCCCTGTTAATTTCATTAGTGCTGTAATAAACTCATTAAATAACTATGGCCATTTTAAGTCTTGTTGTACACAGGTAATTGCTTTGAGGCTTTTATGGAAACTACTAGTAAGAATTCATAATCTTAAATTGCGGCATCTTCAGATTATTCCCTGAGGTTTATGTTAGTACACTACATTTCACTACAGAATGGATTTCTGATAATTTTAAAACCATACTACTGGATCAGGTAAGAATTTCTGGAACTGAAGAAAATGATTCATAAGCTTTCTAACCCAACATTAAGCAGAACAAGAATTAAGTACTTTTTCTTCAAGAAATCTATTGAACCATAATTCACAGATAGCTTTAGCTAAGTTTCATAGTCTTGCAAAAACCAGAGCAACTATTGGTTTTAAGAAGATAGCTTATTCTCTAAGGGAAAGTTCCATTGGGGTTCTTAGAGCTTATTTTTGGCATTGTGGGGTATCAGTAATATGAAATCTGAAACTAATCCATAAATTGGGGGAAAGTCTTGGACTTTGTGCACAAACAGAATTTCCCATGATTCAAACATATTAAGTTACTCTCCAAAATGCATTAAAATGTTCAAGTAGGATATATATAAGTGGGCAGGGGATATAATGTGGAGGCAGAGTGTATACTTTATATGGACAAGGATGGGAATGGGGAGCACTGGGGATATAACATGACACAAGATAGCCAGGCATGGTGGCGCATGCCTGTAATCCCAGCACTCGGGAGGCTGAGGCAGGAGGATTGTTGTGAGTTCGAGACCAACCTGAGCTACAAAGTGAGCTGAAGGCCAGCCTGAACTGCATAGCGAGACCCTGTCTCAAAAAGACAAAAAAAAAAGGGGGGGGGGACTTAATGGAACATCAAGCAGCTTGAGATCTAATTTTTCCATACGTTGGAAGTCTCAAAAAGACAAAAAAAAAGGGGGGGGGGACTTAATGGAACATCAAGCAGCTTGAGATCTAATTTTTCCATACATTGGAAGCTTATATATAGTATTTTGTAATAATAAATGTATTATTTGTAATAATAAATGTATTCTTTCCTCTGAATTTGCTATTATAGAAAGCTGAATTTAAAAAGTGGCTAAAGCCAGGTATGGCAGCACATACCCATAATCCCTGCACTGGAAAGGCTGAGTGAGGAAGACTGCCAGTGAATTCAAGGACAGGTTGGGCTACATAGGGAGTTCAAGGCCAGGCTGACCTATAAACCAAGACCATCGTCTCAAAAAAAAGTGGCTGACACTACTTCCTAAGACATAACCTCCAAACACATTAAGGACATTTCTGAAAAGAATAGAGCGTATGATGTGTTTACAGGGGCAGGCAACAACTGGTTTACTGGCAGCCCAAGTTGTGAATGGCAAGCCTGGTTTTTCCAAGGATATCTAACAATCATTTTTCAAGTACACTGAAGGTTATTATGAACTGTGCTGGTAGGCTAATGACACAACTGGGTAACTCTTCAAATCAGACAATTCTACAGCAAACTATGTACTGACTGAACCACCACCACAATCTAAGCCCACATTAGGACCAACTGGACTTCAATACTGTTAAACTGTTTATACTTCCTTAAGCTTAATTTTTATGATTTTGTTTTGTGTGGTCTACAAAAGATCTCGCTTTAAGCTGCAAACAATACAACAGAAGTTACACTGAACCACAGGCTACCAAATGCTCAAATCATACTCAAACAGGAAAACGCCAAGGTTTACTCAACAGGGCTATTTCTATACTTCATTTCCATGTTCTGCCCATAAATGATTCTCAACCACACATCACACTGGAGTTCTCTAGTCCTATCCTGGCTCTGAGAACTATCTGATTCTACAATTATAAATAAAACATAACTAAGATCTGCAATCAGCTGGGTCCTGGCCACTCATCGTAAAAACAAGGTGTCTCCAAAAGACTGCTGCAGGGATCTGGAAAGCCCTACCTCATCCCTCTTACTCTTGCCAGAGTTCAGCTGAGCTGTAGTTGCCTGTCTCACCAATAGTGGGAGCCTTGGTGAGCCCTACCTTGTGCCCACCCACCATAGAGAACTTTAGCTTGTCCTTAGCATCATTGGATCCTTCCCCCTCCATCAAGGTGGAAGCCACACTACACCCCACAGTGGAAACTTCAATGAGCCTACTCTGCCTTCCCATACTCCTGAAAGCTTGTTTACCCGGCCCCCGCACCCCTATCATTGCTGCAGAGTCAAGGAGAACATTGGAAGCTTCAAAAATGACAAAAGGAAGAAACAAAAGGCAGTCTTAGACCTCCAGAACATCCAAAACAAGTCCAAGAGACAAGGCCATAGAAGAAAATAGAACTCACACACCGGAAACTTCTGAAATGATAGCAACAGAAGTAAAGAAACAACTCCATCAGGCTGTGGAGGAAATCAGATCAGAAACAATCTCTCATATAAAAAAAAAAAGAAATGACAACAACTGGGAAATAATTGCTCAATTCATGCAAAGAAGATATAGATTAAAAGATAGAGGGAAATATAAAAATGAGGAAAACACCAAAGGAACAATAAAGGAAACAACTGGAAAGCATGGAACAGATTCAAATGAATATCCAGGCCATTAAAAATTCCATTGAAAGGGGGCAAAACCACTTGAACAAAACTGAAAATAGAATTTCAGACCTTGAAGACAGCATTGCAGCTAGTGAACATGAAAGCAAAGTTCTCTTAACATTAACAAGAAACCAGGAAATAAAAATAAAACAGTTGCAAGATGATACAAAGAAAAATAATGTAAGACTAATAGGTATCAATGAAACAGGTGGAGTTAACACAAATGACATAAAGAGACTGTTTGCAGAAGTAGTAGGAGAAAATTTCCTAATCACAGATAAAGAAACTGACACTAAAGTGAGGCACACAGAATTCCAAATAGCTGTAATCAAAATAAATTTACACCCAGATGCATAATAATCAAGATCTCAGAAATGCAGCAAAAGATAATATTACAAGATGTTAGAGAGAAAAAACGGAACCCCTATAATGCAAAGCCCATCAGAATCACAGCAAATTTCTCAACATACACCATTAACTCAAGAAGAGCTTTCAGTGAAATATTTCAGATCCTAAAAGAAATCAACTTCCAACTCAGACTGATGTACCCTACAAAACTAACAAACAAATTGAATGGAGAGATATTTCCATGACAAACAACTGAAGAAATTCATAGCAACCAAACCAACCCTACAAAGAGTACTAAAAGATACTTAAGACAGCCAAAACTTCAAGAAAAACAACAGATGAGAACTACCAAGCATAGCAAGCAATTAAGCAGAGGGGAAAAGTAGAGATCCTACAGTAGAAAAACAACATGACAAAGATGCCCCAAAACATACCACTTATACCCATCAATGTAAATGACCTCAAACTAATTATAAGAAGCAGACTGGCAGAGTGGATCAAGAAACAAAATCCAACAATATGTTGAATATAAGAAACATATTTAAAGGGTCGGGTAATAAGCGGTTCAGTGGAATAAGCGCTTCCCTGGCAAGTGAAAGGTCTGAGTTCAATCCCCAGTTCCAAAAAAAAAAAAAAAAAAAAAAACATATTTAACTCAAAAAGAAAGTAATATGCTGAACGTTAAGGATGGAAAACAATACCCCATGAGCAGAACCCCAAGAAAAACAGGGATAGCTACTCTGGTGGCTGACAATGCCAATGTCAAACCAAGAGTAATTAAATGAAATAAAGAAAGTCACTACATAAACTACAAGACAAAGAGATAACAATTATAAACATATATGCACCCAATGTACGAGCACCCAAACGTACAAGACAAATTTTAACAGACAAGAAAAATAAAATGAGCAGTGACACAATTGTACTGGGGGATTTTAATACCCTATTGACACAAAGAGATAGATCAACTAAGCAAAAAGTAAGCAAAGAAATAACAACTAAATCAAACTTGCAAAGAAATGGACTTTGTAGACCTTCACAGAGTGTTCCACTCAACAGCATCAGAATATATATACTTCTCAGCTATACATGGGACATTCTCCAAAACAGACCATATACTAACACACAGAGCATGCTTAAATAAAGGCAAAGGAACTGAAATTATCCCATTATCTGACCATAGCGCAATGAAAATGGATTTTTTATTTTTCCTTGGCAGAACCTGGGATTGAACTCAGGCCCTTGCACTTGCCAAGGAAGTGCTTATTCCACTGAGCCATCTCCCCAGCCCCCAAAATGGAAATGATTGGCAAAAGAAACAGTACAAACTCCATGAACACACAGAAGCAAAATATTATCCTTCTAAACAATCAATGGGTCATGGATGAAATTAAGAAGAAATTAAACAATATTTACAATCAAATGAAAAAGCAGATACAACTTACTAGAATCTGTGGGACGCAATGAAAGCTGTCTTAAGAGGGAAATTGATAGTGGTAAATCTTCACATCAGGAAAACAGAATGAGCCCAAATAAACAATCTCATGCTGCATGCACCTCAAGCAAGTCAAGCCCAAAGCCCAAAGAAGGTAAGAAATTATAAAGATTAGAGAGAAAAAAAAAAAAAAAAAAAAAAAAAAAAAAAAAAAAAAAAAAAAAAAAAAAAAAAAAATATTAAAAAAAAAAAAAAAAAAAAAAAAAAAAAAAAAAAAAAAAAAAAAAAAAAACCAACAGAAATAAAACAAAGAATGAGTGGAAGAGTTAGTTCTTTTAAAGAATAAAATTGATAACCCCCTAGCCAACCTCATCCAAAAAAAGGAAAGAAAAAAATTCAAATTCAGGCAATAAGGAATAAAAAGGGTGAAATCCTTTTAGACCCTATAGAAACTGAGAAGATCATCAATGTCTATGTCCAAAACCTTTACTCTCAGAGGATGGAAAACACAGAAGAAATGGACAGATTTCTTGATACATACAAACTATCAAAGCTGAATCAAGAACATATAAAAATTCTGAATAATCCAATATCAGTCAATGAAATTGAAAATGTAATTAATAAAATGCCAACAAACAAAAGCCCAGATACTGATAAATTCACAGCTGAAGTCTATGAGAAACTTAGAGAATATTTAATGCCAACTCTTCTAAAAATCTTCAGTGAAATTAAAAGGAAAGCATTTTTCCCAAACTCATTCCTGAAGGCATAAATTATTGATACCAAAACCTGAAAAGGACCCAGCCAAAAAAGAGAACTATAGGCCAATCTCCCCAATGAACATAGATGCAAAAATCTTCAATAAAATGCTAGCAAATAGAACGTACCAAATCAAGAAGATTATACATCACCAAGTGTGATTCATCCCAGGAATGGTTCAATACGTGTGATTCCATCAATGTAACACACCATGTCAACTGAGCAAAAACAAAAATCACATGATCATCTTTATAGATGTAGAAAAAGCTTTTGACAAAGTCCAACACACAGTCAGGATAAAAAAATTAAAAAAAAAACACGTACTGAAAATCAAAATAGATGGGTCTTTTGTCTCAAAGAGATAAAGGCCATCTATGACAAGCCAACAGCCAACATCATACTAAATGGACAAAAGTTGAAAGTCTTCACTTTAAAATCTGGAACAAGATAAGGATGCCCACCATCAGCACTCCTGTTCAATGTACTTCTTGAAACATTAGCCAGAGCAATTAGACAAGAGAATACCAAGTCAAAACTCAAAAATCAATAGCATTTCTATACACAATGAATGTATCAAGAAAGAAATTATAAAAACTACATCTTTCACAATAACAACCAAAAAAATAAAGTACTTAGGAATCAGTCTCAGAAAAAGTAAAAGATTTATACAGTGAAAATTATAATACTCTGAAAAAAGAGATCAAAGAGGATTTCAGATAACAGGAAGATATTTCTCACTCCTGGATAAAAGAAACAGGATTGTGAAAATGGTCATATTCCCAAAATTGTTATACAGATTCAATACAAGCCTGATTAAAATACCAGTAATATACCTCACAGATCTGAAAAAAAAATTCCTAAAATTCATCCAGAACCAGAAGAGACCTACACTAACAAAAGCAATCCTGGATAACAAAGGAAAGGCAGGAGGGATCAGAGGCCCTGACCTGAAACTATACTATAAAGCCACTATGACAAAATCAGCATGGTACTGGCATAAACATAGATCTGAGGATCAATGGAACAGAACAGAACATGCAGATACAACCACAAACACTCAGCCACCTTACCTTTGCAAAGAGGCCAAACATGTTCATTGGAAGAAAGATAACCTCTTTAACAAATGCTGATGGAAAAACTGGCATTACAAATGAATGCTAAAAGTAGACCCAAGTCTATCACCATGCAGAAACTACAGTCAAAATGGATCAAAGATTTAAATATTAAAACAGAAACACTAAATCTTCTAGAGGAGAAAGTAGGAAGAAACATTAAGGACATGAGTGTGTAAAGAGTTCAAGAACAAAAATCAAACTACACAGGAAATACTTCAAAGAATCAACAATTGGGATCTCACCATTTTGAAAAGTTTCTACATGTCAAAAGAAATCATCATCAGAGTAAAAAGAAAACTCATGAATTGGGAAAAAAAATTATAGCTGACTATCCCCTCTGACAAAAGACTCCTATCTAAAACATAAAGAACTGTTAAAAATCAGGCCTCCAAAATTCAAAGATCTAATCCAACCCTTGGCATCTGAGATGAATACATACTTCACAAATGGTACATCAATATATGAAAAAATGCTCATTATCATTGATCACTCAAGAGATGCAAATTAAAACAACACTGAGAAACCATCCTATGCCAGAAAGAATGGCTATCATCAAAAAGTCAACCAACAAAAAATGCTGGAGAGGCAGTGGAGAAAAGGAACCATTCTCCAGTGTTGGTGGGAGTGCAGGCTGGTTGGTACAACCATTATGGAAATCAGTAGGGAGATTTCTCAAAAATATAGGATTAGAGCTCCTATTCAAGTCAGCTATTCCTCTCTTAGCTATTTTCTCCAAAACAACTGAAATCATCATACCACATCCACGTATGTGTACCCATGTTTATAGCAGCACAATTTTTCATAGCTAAATCTTGGAAACAACCCAAATGTCCATGAACTGAGGAATAGATAAAAAAGATATTTTTATACAATGGAGTATTATTTAGTGATTTAAAAAAATGATAAATTCAAGGCTTTTATGGATAAATGGATGCAACAAGAAGACTCTATTGGTAAATGAAATAAATCAGAACCACACATGCAACACTGTATTTTTTTTTTTGGACATTTCTTTAATAAAGTACTTTAAAAATCCAAAGAATTCAAGAACAAAAAGATTACATGTCATGTAGTTTTTCAAATAAAAAAAGGAAAACTAAGTAAATAAAACTTAGGCATACTAATCGTGTAATTCAGGTACAATGCTAAAAGGATTTTGGATCAAATTACAGCCTAATTTAAACCTCTGCATCTGAAAAGTCTTATAAGTTCTCTCTAAAGTTAATTCTGGAGAATACTAACATTACTAGTGAGAGAACCTGAAAGAATAAAATCTAAAAGGTACAACAGATACTGTGAAAGGGAAATAATTTTTCAATGGGAAGGAAAAATAGGCATGAGAAAAAGAACAAAAGAAGGGAAAAAGATATATTTATGTGTATATTCAGGACTGTTCGGATAACTGTATTGCCAATTTCCGCTGGTCTTTTGAAAGAAGATCTAAATTATTTTATTATTTTTTCTTTTTAATTTCTTATAACTTTCTTTTAATTTTTTATTAATTTCAATGAGAAAGAAATAGCAATGAGACAGTTTCAAAACAGGTTAGTAGGACAGTTACAATAATTATTTTATTGTTTTTTAATCAATTTTGCAGATTTATATCTGGTAACCTAAGAAAGTAACTTGAAGATAACCTCATACAGTACAGTAACCATTGTTGAATTCCTATTATTTTGTATAATGAAATTTTGTTTTGTTTATTTTTTATTTATTTATTTATTTATTTTCCCGGAACTGGGGATTGAACTCAGGCCCTTGTGCTTACCAGGGAAGTGCTTAGTCTACTGAGCTATCTCCCCGGCCCCTATTTTTTGTACTATTTATAATTTTTTTACTATTTTTTATTCTCTTAAAAATAAATAATAGGCTGGGGAAATAGCTCAGTAGAATAAGCACTTGCCTGGCAAGCACAAGGTCCTGAGTTCAATCCCTGGTACCATAAAAAATAAATAAATAATAAGGATTTGCAAAAGTAGATTTGTTATTTTTGTTTAACAAAGCAATGATGTTTTCAGAATTTAAAACATTAACTTCAGTTACTTAAAATAGGAGCCAGGGAGATAGCTCAGTAAAATAAGTGCTTGCCTGGCAAGCACAAGGGCCTGAGTTCAATCCCTGTTCCACAAAATATAAAAAAAAAAGTAATAATAATAAATAAAGCATCTTGATGCCTGCAAGAAGGCACAGGGGCCGGGCATTCGGTACCTGGCCTCTGTGCAGCCCCAGCCCTCACCCCCAGGGCGCACTGAGATGGCGATTGACACTGGGCATGGTGCTAAGTGCCTGTAATCACAGCTCTTGGGAAACTGTAAACAAGTGAATCACTATGAGTCCAATCTAGTAGTAAGACCCTGAACGGGTATCCTGTAGACTCTTCCTTACAATACAAAAATAAATAAATAAAATAAAGCATCTTAATCTTAAATTCAGAAACATATTTTTAAGACATTCCATAGTCTGTTGATATATTTTTAATATTTTTTAAAAGGCAGCAGAACAGGACTCAAAATAATCAAGAAAAAACTTTGTACCATTTTGGCTCCTGTTACTTTCAATGTATAGCTCTCCACTAAATGTAACTTTAACTGGGTAAATACACTGACTGTTCATATATGAAAATCTGCATATGTCATTCCGTCAGTAATGACACTGGATTCTATCAGTTTCCAGAAGCAAGGTCCTAGACATTACAAATGTTTCTGTTAGCATTCCTACATGTGTGTTCCTACCTCTGGTAAATGTGTGTTCCAAAACTCTTAACATGACTGTCTAGGGTGTATTTTTGAAACAAAAATGAAAAATAAAACTTACTAGACCACCCAAAAATTTAAAGCCCCAATAATTTGTATTATACATTATCATTTGTATGTAATATTTTAATCATAAAAACAATTTTAAGAAATAAAACATCACATTTAAATTATCTGTACATCAGATTACTTCCTTAAATGTTACCAGAACTCACAGATGAATGTCATAAAAATATGGAAAAGTATTACATTTAAATTTTACCTTAATTTTAAGTTGAAATAAAGCATAAGAAAAAACACAACATGTACATATGGAAACTGATAACTGAAAGATGCTACTTCTTATAGTATAAGATTTAATATATAAATTACATGTCATTTCATCAGCTGTTTAGTCACATCAGTCTAAATTTTACATTTTATATTAAAGTACTAAAAACCTAGAAAATCATTGCAATATAATACAATGTGGGAAAATACATATCTATGGCTTTATACAGAATCTAAATTAATTCATTCTTTGCAATTGTTTTTCAAATATAAATCAGACTTTACATGCAGTAGAACATACCGGCTGGATGTCCTCAAATATAGGAAAATAAAGAGAAAAATACACTTTTAACAAGATAGTTGCATACAGAGGCGGAATGTAAGTAAGATTTTGCCTTAACACAATCTTAGATTAAGATTTAAGAAACATGAAAAAGGACACTTTATACTATTTGTAATTAGCAGTTTTTAAAAATATCTGTGATAGTTTTCTAATTTTCTAATTGTATCATAGAACATAAAAGGAAAAAGAGAAAAACAGAAAACCTGATTCTTTATGAATTTTAAACATGAGCTCTGCCTATGGGTTGCATTTAGGCTACTTTTCTGTTGACAGTTTCCTAAATTGCTTCTGCCACCCTGAATTGTGCATCAGCAGTCAGATGAGTTTTTCAGGTTTCATTATGCCATTGTGTAACCATAGCTGCCACAATGCAGTGCCACCAGGAGTCTGTCCTTTAGTATTTCTTTACTCGGGTATTCAGGTAACTTGAGCATGTTGATGCTTTAAAAATAATACATACCATCATTAAACAGAAAATCTATGAAATTTCTGATTGTTTTATTTAGAAAGAAAAAACTCACAATTAACATAAAACTACTTTTTCAAATTTGCATTCAAATTGGAAAACCCTGAAGTAGTATTTAAAAAGGGGGGAAAATGCTGCATTGCAGTTTCTTTCAGCATGTAAATGTAGTGGAAGAAAATAAGTTGCTTTCGGCTTAAAATAATAGCACAATTTAGTTTGAAGTGATGATATAATTTAATAATATTTATGACAGCATAACTTTAGTGATTCTTGAACCACATTCAATTAAATTTTGGGTAGTTGAGGTTTTCCCCAAATATTTTCCCTATCAAAAAAGGAGGAACAAAATTTTTAACTACTTATTCATCTGTGATTCCAAAATGCTGATTAGAGAACATAGCTGACATCTTTAGCTATAAAGTAGTTTGACCTGTGATCATTTAAAATTAACCCAAACAATTCAAGATGCATTTAAATAAACTAACTTACCATGTGCTTGAAGTTGGTAAAAGATTTGGAGTATATGGAACAGCAGCAATTGTAAAATTTTGCAATCCGCTTCCACCCATGATATTAGCAAAACCACCATGGGGGACCCTGGAACTAAGAATTTATATCTTAATTTAACATTGTGAAAGGAAAAATATTTGACAGCTAAATTTCAATTTCTAAGGTAGGGTTAAAATATACTTCACTTGAACAATGACATGATGACATTTTGGATTCTACAAAACTCACATTCTCTGTGTTCTGACCAGTTAGCAGACTTCCACAGATGTACCCTTCCACATTGCCATCAGCTATGCTACTTTGAATTGGTTCAGGACCTCCTCTACTTTGTATATAGCACGATGCATTTACACTTATTCATTCCTACAAAATTAGTATGCCTCCCTACTAAACTGGAATTAATTTCATGGCCCAAACATGTCACAGTTATCTCTGTCCTCAGAGGTCAGTAAAATATCTACCGACATTAATTATTTGATGAATAAATGATTAGCAACAAGGCTCTTACATACTTTATTCCAAATGGTTTACCCTCTTTGTAGAAAATCTCAAGGCTCAAAATGCTTTCTAATCTAAAGAAAAGTCTTTAGATTTCTCTTTCCAGATACTCAGAATATCAAACATACTTTTCTAAATGTCATGCAATCGACCACAAGAAGACCAAAATTTGATGCCTAATACAAAACTAGAAATTGTCACCTTGCATAAAGGGCTGTGCCTTGAGTAACTATGACTTATTAAGCACTATACATTTGAAAATAAATTAGTATTTCAAACTAGTCTGTGTTATGTTAAGCAAACAGATCCTGGGGGAAAAACTGGTGATTTTAAAATGAGACTGTGGGCTATGGATTTAACTCAATGGTACAGTGCTTATCTAGCAGGTGAAAGGCCCTGTGCTCAATCCCCAGGACTGCAAAAACCAATAATAAAATAAAATGAAGGACTAGCAAGATAGCTCAGTGGACTAAACATCTGCTTAGGCAAGCAGAGGGACCAGGGTTTGATCTCTAGCACCACATGCAGCACCGGCCCCATCTCCAGGCACACTGAGTGGTAATCCCAGTGCTCTGGAGGCTGAAAGCAGGAGGATCACTATGAGTCCAAGCTGCATAGTGAGACCCTGGATGCATACATTTCAAAAAATAATTTTAAAATAAAAATAAAATTATATTATGTGGTGCTTTTGGATAAATCTAAATGACATGTACTCTATATCAAACTATTAAGTGCATTTAAAAAAATATAACTAGAAGTTAAAATGTTTTCTAGCATATAATACAAAGTATAATTCAATCCACTTTTTAAAAATGGTGAACCTCACAGAGCCCAAACATCATCTCCTAAATGAATAAAAAAGGTGAAGGCAAACATTCTTATGTTTTAACTCACATAGCTCATTATCTTATTTTGTTCTATTTTAAAATTAGTACATGTTTGTGGTACATAATGATCACATCCATCATGTAGAGTTGTTACATATTCTTCCTCCTCCAACTCTTGACCCTTCCCTATTGCAAAAGTTCTAGCTCCCTATTTTTAAACTTATTACCTAAGTACAGCAATCAAAATGGCATAGTATTAACATAAAGTCATGCAAATGAATAAAAGCCAGTCCAGAAATGATTTCTTGCATCAGAGTTAAATTATGTTTAATAAGAATGTCAAGAACATGTAATGGGGAAAGAGCAACTTATTCAACAAAGTATGCTGGGAAAACTAGATGGGAGTTGGGCCCTTACTTTCCACTACATACATAAATGAACTTAAAAATAGATCAAATACCTAAACACAAGAGTTAAAATTATAAAAATCTTACAAAAAATACCGAAGATTCAGGACACTGGTTTGACAATGATTTCATGGCTATGACACCTACAGCATAGTAACATGGAGAAAACAGAGAAGTTGTCTTTTATCAAAATTAAAAACTTGCCCAATCATAGGACACTATGAATAGAATGAAAAAAAATCAATCAATGGAATGGAAAAAATATCTGCAAGTCATTGATCTGATGAGGGACTGATATTCAACATATACAAAGAACTCAAACAACAAGAAAATAATCTGAATGAAAAAGATCAGACGAGAGCTTTCTCCAGAGATACCCAATGGCCAATGGGCACATGAAAAGATGGTCAGCATCACTTATCTGGCACAAAATATCAGCCAAAATCGTAATAAAATACCACTTTACATCATTAAGATAATTACTCTTATTAAACAAAATCTCCAGAAAATAAGCATTGACAAGAATGAAGAAAATGGGGCTGGGGCGATGGCTCAGTGGAATAAGTACTTCCCTGGCAAGTGCAAAGGCCCAAGTTCAATCCCCAGTTCCACCAAAAAAAAGAATGAAGAAAATTTGAAATGGAAAGGACAAGGTCCCAAGTTCAAGACCTGCTACAAAAAAAAAAAAAAATCTGAAATGGAAAGGGTACAGCCTCTGTGGAAAACAGTGTGACAGTTCTTAAAAAACTAGAAATAGAACTACCATATGAAGCAACAATTTCACTTTGGGTTTACATTCAAAAGACATGAAGGCAGACACACAACAAACAGTTGCTCATCATGTTCACAGAACCATCATTCACATTAGCTAAAAGGTAGAAGCAATCCAGCTATCTGTGGGCAAATGAATGGTCTTGAAGAAAATACACTAAATGCAATTAAGTCAGTCACCAAAGAATAAGTACTATATGATTCCACTTAGATGAGATTCCTAGAGCAGTCAAATTCATAGACTTATTTAAAAAACACACACACACACACACACACACACACACAGCAAAAACGAACAGAGGAAATGGGGAAATAGTATCTAAAAAGTTACAAGATTTTAGTTGAGAAACATGAAAAATTTGGGAGACAGATAATAGTGATGGTTATAAAGAATAGACTATGTTTATTGCTACAAAATTACACACTTAAAAATGGTGTAAAAAGTAATTTTCATGCTAGTACTATTTACTACATTCTTATACAAAGTCTCAAAAATGTGACAGGATTTTCTACTTTAATTACTGATATGTATATTTAGAAGGTAGGAGGGCAGGGGGAAGCCTTCCAATCCAATTTAAGAGAATCCCTAAAAACAGTCTGTTTGATTTTGGTTTTTTTAGATGGGAAGTAATCTGACTGCTAATAAATGCTTTACAGATAAAAAAATTCTCAGGTTACTTTAATAATCTCAGTGAATATTAAAAGAATCCTTACCAGGCCCATACCTGTAATCCCAGTACTCCGGAAACTGGGGCAGGGAGATTACTATGAGTCCAACGCCACCCTGGACTGAACTACATAGCAAGACCCTGCCACAAAAAATACTAACAAACAAGCAAACAAACATAAACATAACACACATGCATGCACATTCTTGAATCTTTCTAACATAACATGAATGCATAAGTAATTTCTACTTGGGGTGAAGAGAACATCTAAAGAACTGAATATATATATTTGTAAGCCAAAATAAAATTCACTGTTAGTCTCTGTAAAATTAGTCTTTGCCTAAAAAAATCAAGGTTACAAAAATGAAAAGGGAAATGGGTAAGCTATTTTGTATTTTTCTTTTTAAATACTAGGAATTGACTCCATGGGCTCCTGCATACTAGGAAAGCACTCTACACTATGCCATATATATCCCCAGGCCTGTTTAAAATTTTGTTTTGATAATTTTTTCCACATTCTGCAAGGGTTTAAAATTTAGCATATCAACAACTGATGGAAAATACCTGTTCCATATTATGTCTAAAGCGTTTGATATTCAGACAGATAATGTGTTAAGCTCAACTGCCTATGTTATAGGGTAATAACATCATAAAGCATCTCTTCTGGAGGGTTAACGACTTAAGTTTGCAGACCAAAAAATGAAGAGAAAAAGTAGGGCTTCAAGGATAACCAAAATTTTTGGCCCTAACCTTTACTTCAAGGTCAATGAAGACTCAGGACATTAGAGAACCTCTTCTGTAACATCCTATAACTCAGTGGTGTCCCAAATTTTCTGATCAAGGAGATTATGGGGCCACAGAGGAAACTGGTCAACAATGTAGAGTGTGCCTAAGGAGAGTCACATGGAGAGAAAACATTCTCTCAGGCTTTCACAGAGAGCAAAATCGATCAAGCAATGGCTACTACGAAGAAAACAATATGCAATGTATTAGTTATTGTAACGTCCTACTAACCTGTTTTGAAACTGTCTCAATGCTATTTCTTTCTCAATAAATTAATATTAAAAAAAATAAAAAATAAAATTTTGTTTTGAGATAGGGTCTCACTATATTGTCCAGGATGTCTTCAGACTTACACTCCTCCTTCCTCAGCCTCCCAATAGCTAGAATCATAGGTATTAGACCACCAGACATGGCTTGTTCTAAACCTTTTTTATAGAGGTTAAAAATAAAAGTAAGTATACCACTTCATTAGGACAAGAAGGCAATATAAGTTTTCACACACTGATTCCTACATAGGATTAATTCAAGGATACTACTCCCTTTCCAAAAAATGCGGATGTCCGTGCCCCTTTATAATACAGCAAAGTATTATCTGCATATATTCTCCCATATACCTTAATGTAAGTATATTTTAAAGTATACTGTAAGTAAATTTTTATACCTCAAATAATCTGACAGTATCAAACACAACATAAATACAACAGTTGTTCTACTGTTGTTAATGCAAAAGTATCAAAAAAAATTCTACACCTCTTTCATACAAACATTTTATCCAAAGTATTTTTTATCTGTGCTGGGTTGTATTCATGACTATAAAACTCACAATTACTTAGGAACAGCTATACTAATTTATACACAGACAAATCATCAATTAGGATTACTTTTCACTATTGGAACACATCTGCTTTTTCAGTGTTTGTATTAAGTAATATGAAAATTTCTTTACCTATGCTAATAACTGGGGGTCTAATGTAAAGGAAGTTAAGATTTAGATGAACTGAAGTTTGAGCTCAAGTACAGGACTCTACTCAAAGTTCTAGTAGATTCTTCCACCTAAGGTTGCAGCTTAGCTCTGCGCTGTTTCCTTGCAACTTACTTTGCTCCTACTATTTAGCCACATCCTTCACTATAGCACAAATGGATGTGCTTTATACCTAGGCAAGAAAGTTCTCAGCATTGCTACTTAAACAGCAGGAGCACTGTATCTACCAAAGATACTTTGCTCTATCAAAGTAGCAATTTAAGATATTTTAATACTAAAGAACTTGAGTAATTATTTTCTGCATTAGAATGACCAACCAACCAATTGTAGAGAAATTATAATAATTCACTAGGTTTTGTTTCTTTATTTTACCAGGGATTGAACTCAGGACCTTGTATTAGCCAGGCAGCTGCTTATGCGGCTGAGCTATCTCCCTAGCCACTAAATAGTTTTGAGACATAAACCTTTTTGGAAAACAAACAAGACCAGGGAGATGGTTCAGTGGAATAAGCACTTCCCTGGCAAGCGCAAGGGCCTGAGTTCAATCCCTGCTTCCACCAAAAAAGAAAACAATGAAGCCCTACCTGACAACCTAAACCAAAATAAAATCTAGATGGTTTAATGTACAATATAAAAAGTATTACAACTACAAAAAGTCAAAGGAAAAAATACAGATGAATATAATCCTGAATTTATAAACACTATTAAAAGATAACTATTTTAAGTTGTTCCCAGATGTCCCCCCAAAGCCACTTGTGCTCAGAGGTAGGGCTTTTTAGATGTCCCTGGATCTACAGTGTGTGATGCTGGGCCCAAGGCTATGTGATTACTAAATTAGCTGACTGACTGGTTAGGCATAGTTCTGGGTAAGAGTAAGGGTATCTGACCCAGGCTGTGAATACTACACACCGAGGGCAAGTACACTAGATAATATATAAGAGACAGAAAGAGGGCTAATGCTGTCACTTATTACTTGCTGTTTGCTGTTTTGCTGCCTTCTGCCCACCATGAATAACTCCCTCTCTGTGAGGCCTCTCTGTCAGGCTACCCTGCCTGGAACCAACCAAACATGAACTGAAAACTTTACCAACTGTGAGCTAAAAACCCTTTTTAAGTCTGGGTACCAAGTATTTTGGCTCAGCAACAAGAAAAGTAACTAAGACAATAACCAACTTGGTAATGTAATTCAACCATGTTATTATTATTATTATTTTTTTTTTTTTTTTTTTTTTGGCAAAACTGGGGATTGAACTCAGGCCTTTGAGCTTGCCAGAGAAGTGCTTATTCCACTGAACCATCTCCCAGGCCCAATGTTATTAATTAAAATTACACTGAAATGTGTATGTTAAAAAATAGTTATATGATAAGATAATAAAAGATCTGCAATTCATGTTGCTAATATATAAGTAACATTTTTTTTTTTTTTTTTTTTTGGCAGAAACGGCCCCTATAAGGAACATTTAAATTGAGTTTTTTTTTAAACTAACTGTAGAGTGATGGGCAAATAATAAAAGGTAATTCACACCACACAAAATTATATAAGAATAAAAATGAATACACCTAATGTTGATTTTCAAAGAGTAGTAAATCTCATTCCATATTAATCTCAATATCAGTACCTTCTAGGATGTAGAGAGACCATATGTATAAAGGCCATAAAAATTAACATACTCTGTGTATGTGTGATGCTGAAGATTGAACACAGACCACTATACATTCTAGACAAGTGGTCTACTAAGCAACTACACTCCCATCCTAATGCTGTTTACTCATACATCTAAGACTTGCCCTTTTAAGAATATATCCTATTTAAGTAATCAGACTGTGTCTCAAGGATAAAAGCATCAAAATCCTTTACTTGTACAGCATTATTTATTAATAGAAGTTTTATCAATAAAGGTAAGTCTAATTAAGGGAGTTCCATAAATGGAAGTATGCAAAGCCATTTGAAAAATACCATTGATCTATATAGAACAATCCACACACACGAAGTTTTAAAATTGGAACAATGATTTAAAAAAAAGCAAAAGTTTACTTTTAGGGAAATTCTAGAAGAATATCCAAAACGTTAATAGTGATATCTTCAGGGATTGCGATTAGAGGTGATTTTTCTAATTGAATTGTCTAACCTTCCTATATTAAAAAAATAGTTAAACTCTTTTTACTAAATTACACAAGTTTCTGAGTAGCTTTTGTGACCCAGAGGCAAGAAACAGGTTGTTTAATCTTGTGTCTATAACTTGTGAACAATCACGTTTTACTTATTAAATATACAGTATGACTTCAACAGTTTTTTTACTTATATAGCTAAAGACTAAGAAAATAAAACAAAATATTAGTTGTGGTTATCTCTAATAACAAGACTATATATTAGTCTGCTTCGTGTTGCTAGGATATAACACGCAACAACCACAACATACAGGAGAGATTTAATTTGGTTTATGGTTTCAGAGAATCAGAGAATTCAGTCCATGGGCAGTGGGCTCTAAGGCAGAAACACAACAGCATAAGGGCATGGTACAGCAAAACTGCTTAGCTTATGTCAGCTGAGACGCCTAGGAGGACAATAATGCATGAGACAGGGACCAGGAACCATATATACTACATAAGGTCATGCAGGCAATCAAGACCCAATCAGATAACCAAAAGCATAATTTACTAATCTGCTAGGTGCCTCTTAATTCAATAAAGTTGGCATACCATAATTAATGCTCACAGATTAATTATTGGGATTTTCAACTTTATGCTTATATTCTTACTTTTAAAATAACAAAATCACAGTCTTTAAAAAATTACATATGTATGAAAAAAAATTATATATGTATGCTACATATACACAATCTTTTTTTCAGTGTATTTAGTACAGGGTCTACAGGGTCTCACTACACAGATCGGACTTGTAGTGATCCTCCTTGTTTTCAGCCTCCCAAGTGCTGGGATCATAGGTGTGTGCTACTATGCCCTGTCTCAATCGCCATCTTAGCATGCCCCTGGGTCAAGGCCAGCATGGCATGCCAGGGATTGAACCCTGGTCCTGCGCCTGCCTAAGCAGGTGTTTTAGTCCACTGAGCTATCTGGCTGGCACCATAATTTCTTTAAATATACAGAAAGAAGAGAAGTACATAAATTGTTTATAGTAGTTTTTTTTTTTTTTTTTTTTTTTTTTTTTTTTTTTTGTCTTTTTGAGACAGGGTCTCACTGTGCAGTTCAGGCTGGCCTTAAGCTCACTTTGTAGCTCAGGCTGGTCTCGAACTCACAACAATCCTCCTGCCTCAGCCTCCCGAGTGCTGGGATTACAGGCATGCGCCACCATGCCCGGCTAAACTTTTTTTTTTTTAATTTAGAATTTCTTTATTTATGAGCATGTGGTTCATGGTGGTGCCTACCTGTAATCTTGTCACTTTGTCAGATGAGGCAATCCCTAAAGGTATCACTATTAACATTTTGGATATTCTTCTAGAATTTCCCTAAAAGTTAACTTCTGCTTTTTTAAAACCATTGTTCCAATTTTAAAACTTGGTGTGTGTGGATTGTTCTATATAGATCAATGGAATTTTTCAGGTTGCAAGTTTACATGCAACCTCAATAATTTAGGTTTTAGTGAGACCCCCATCTCAGATAGGGAGTGGGTAGTGATGCATCTCCCTATAATGGTTGAGTTCAATCCTGAATAACTTCCCCCCACACATACATAAAAAAGTGATTCAGTTTTACATTTTAAATGTATGTGGTTCTTCTAAAAGTTGGGGAACAAAATTAAATTATTTTGTCAGTAATAACTACTATAAAGCCGGGCGTGGTGGCGCAAGCCTGTAATCCCAGCACTCGGGAGGCTGAGGCAGGAGGATTGTTGTGAGTTCGAGACCAGCCTGAGCTACAAAGTGAGCTTAAGGCCAGCCTGAACTGCACAGTGAGACCCTGTCTCAAAAAGACAAAAAAAAAAAAAAAAAAAAAAAAAAAAAAAAAAAACTACTATAAACAATTTATGTACTTCTCTTCTTTCTGTATATTTAAAGAAATTATGGTGCCAGCCAGATAGCTCAGTGGACTAAAACACCTGCTTAGGCAGGCGCAGGACCAGGGTTCAATCCCTGGCATGCCATGCTGGCCTTGACCCAGGGGCATGCTAAGATGGCGATTGAGACAGGGCATAGTAGCACACACCTATGATCCCAGCACTTGGGAGGCTGAAAACAAGGAGGATCACTACAAGTCCGATCTGTGTAGTGAGACCCTGTAGACCCTGTACTAAATACACTGAAAAAAAGATTGTGTATATGTAGCATACATATATAATTTTTTTTCATACATATGTAATTTTTTAAAGACTGTGATTTTGTTATTTTAAAAGTAAGAATATAAGCATAAAGTTGAAAATCCCAATAATTAATCTGTGAGCATTAATTATGGTATGCCAACTTTATTGAATTAAGAGGCACCTAGCAGATTAGTAAATTATGCTTTTGGTTATCTGATTGGGTCTTGATTGCCTGCATGACCTTATGTAGTATATATGGTTCCTGGTCCCTGTCTCATGCATTATTGTCCTCCTAGGCGTCTCAGCTGACATAAGCTAAGCAGTTTTGCTGTACCATGCCCTTATGCTGTTGTGTTTCTGCCTTAGAGCCCACTGCCCATGGACTGAATTCTCTGATTCTCTGAAACCATAAACCAAATTAAATCTCTCCTGTATGTTGTGGTTGTTGCGTGTTATATCCTAGCAACACGAAGCAGACTAATATATAGTCTTGTTATTAGAGATAACCACAACTAATATTTTGTTTTATTTTCTTAGTCTTTAGCTATATAAGTAAAAAAACTGTTGAAGTCATACTGTATATTTAATAAGTAAAACGTGATTGTTCACAAGTTATAGACACAAGATTAAACAACCTGTTTCTTGCCTCTGGGTCACAAAAGCTACTCAGAAACTTGTGTAATTTAGTAAAAAGAGTTTAACTATTTTTTTAATATAGGAAGGTTAGACAATTCAATTAGAAAAATCACCTCTAATCGCAATCCCTGAAGATATCACTATTAACGTTTTGGATATTCTTCTAGAATTTCCCTAAAAGTAAACTTTTGCTTTTTTTTAAATCATTGTTCCAATTTTAAAACTTCGTGTGTGTGGATTGTTCTATATAGATCAATGGTATTTTTCAAATGGCTTTGCATACTTCCATTTATGGAACTCCCTTAATTAGACTTACCTTTATTGATAAAACTTCTATTAATAAATAATGCTGTACAAGTAAAGGATTTTGATGCTTTTATCCTTGAGACACAGTCTGATTACTTAAATAGGATATATTCTTAAAAGGGCAAGTCTTAGATGTATGAGTAAACAGCATTAGGATGGGAGTGTAGTTGCTTAGTAGACCACTTGTCTAGAATGTATAGTGGTCTGTGTTCAATCTTCAGCATCACACATACACAGAGTATGTTAATTTTTATGGCCTTTATACATATGGTCTCTCTACATCCTAGAAGGTACTGATATTGAGATTAATATGGAATGAGATTTACTACTCTTTGAAAATCAACATTAGGTGTATTCATTTTTATTCTTATATAATTTTGTGTGGTGTGAATTACCTTTTATTATTTGCCCATCACTCTACAGTTAGTTTAAAAAAAAACTCAATTTAAATGTTCCTTATAGGGGCCGTTTCTGCCAAAAAAAAAAAAAAAAAAAAATGTTACTTATATATTAGCAACATGAATTGCAGATCTTTTATTATCTTATCATATAACTATTTTTTAACATACACATTTCAGTGTAATTTTAATTAATAACATTGGGCCTGGGAGATGGTTCAGTGGAATAAGCACTTCTCTGGCAAGCTCAAAGGCCTGAGTTCAATCCCCAGTTTTGCCAAAAAAAAAAAAAAAAAAAAAATAATAATAATAATAACATGGTTGAATTACATTACCAAGTTGGTTATTGTCTTAGTTACTTTTCTTGTTGCTGAGCCAAAATACTTGGTACCCAGACTTAAAAAGGGTTTTTAGCTCACAGTTGGTAAAGTTTTCAGTTCATGTTTGGTTGGTTCCAGGCAGGGTAGCCTGACAGAGAGGCCTCACAGAGAGGGAGTTATTCATGGTGGGCAGAAGGCAGCAAAACAGCAAACAGCAAGTAATAAGTGACAGCATTAGCCCTCTTTCTGTCTCTTATATATTATCTAGTGTACTTGCCCTCGGTGTGTAGTATTCACAGCCTGGGTCAGATACCCTTACTCTTACCCAGAACTATGCCTAACCAGTCAGTCAGCTAATTTAGTAATCACATAGCCTTGGGCCCAGCATCACACACTGTAGATCCAGGGACATCTAAAAAGCCCTACCTCTGAGCACAAGTGGCTTTGGGGGGACATCTGGGAACAACTTAAAATAGTTATCTTTTAATAGTGTTTATAAATTCAGGATTATATTCATCTGTATTTTTTCCTTTGACTTTTTGTAGTTGTAATACTTTTTATATTGTACATTAAACCATCTAGATTTTATTTTGATTTAGGTTGTCAGGTAGGGCTTCATTGTTTTCTTTTTTGGTGGAAGCAGGGATTGAACTCAGGCCCTTGCGCTTGCCAGGGAAGTGCTTATTCCACTGAACCATCTCCCTGGTCTTGTTTGTTTTCCAAAAAGGTTTATGTCTCAAAACTATTTAGTGGCTAGGGAGATAGCTCAGCCGCATAAGCAGCTGCCTGGCTAATACAAGGTCCTGAGTTCAATCCCTGGTAAAATAAAGAAACAAAACCTAGTGAATTATTATAATTTCTCTACAATTGGTTGGTTGGTCATTCTAATGCAGAAAATAATTACTCAAGTTCTTTAGTATTAAAATATCTTAAATTGCTACTTTGATAGAGCAAAGTATCTTTGGTAGATACAGTGCTCCTGCTGTTTAAGTAGCAATGCTGAGAACTTTCTTGCCTAGGTATAAAGCACATCCATTTGTGCTATAGTGAAGGATGTGGCTAAATAGTAGGAGCAAAGTAAGTTGCAAGGAAACAGCGCAGAGCTAAGCTGCAACCTTAGGTGGAAGAATCTACTAGAACTTTGAGTAGAGTCCTGTACTTGAGCTCAAACTTCAGTTCATCTAAATCTTAACTTCCTTTACATTAGACCCCCAGTTATTAGCATAGGTAAAGAAATTTTCATATTACTTAATACAAACACTGAAAAAGCAGATGTGTTCCAATAGTGAAAAGTAATCCTAATTGATGATTTGTCTGTGTATAAATTAGTATAGCTGTTCCTAAGTAATTGTGAGTTTTATAGTCATGAATACAACCCAGCACAGATAAAAAATACTTTGGATAAAATGTTTGTATGAAAGAGGTGTAGAATTTTTTTTGATACTTTTGCATTAACAACAGTAGAACAACTGTTGTATTTATGTTGTGTTTGATACTGTCAGATTATTTGAGGTATAAAAATTTACTTACAGTATACTTTAAAATATACTTACATTAAGGTATATGGGAGAATATATGCAGATAATACTTTGCTGTATTATAAAGGGGCACGGACATCCGCATTTTTTGGAAAGGGAGTAGTATCCTTGAATTAATCCTATGTAGGAATCAGTGTGTGAAAACTTATATTGCCTTCTTCTCCTAATGAAGTGGTATACTTACTTTTATTTTTAACCTCTATAAAAAAGGTTTAGAACAAGCCATGTCTGGTGGTCTAATACCTATGATTCTAGCTATTGGGAGGCTGAGGAAGGAGGAGTGTAAGTCTGAAGACATCCTGGACAATATAGTGAGACCCTATCTCAAAACAAAATTTTATTTTTTATTTTTTTTAATATTAATTTATTGAGAAAGAAATAGCATTGAGACAGTTTCAAAACAGGTTAGTAGGACGTTACAATAACTAATACATTGCATATTGTTTTCTTCGTAGTAGCCATTGCTTGATCGATTTTGCTCTCTGTGAAAGCCTGAGAGAATGTTTTCTCTCCATGTGACTCTCCTTAGGCACACTCTACATTGTTGACCAGTTTCCTCTGTGGCCCCATAATCTCCTTGATCAGAAAATTTGGGACACCACTGAGTTATAGGATGTTACAGAAGAGGTTCTCTAATGTCCTGAGTCTTCATTGACCTTGAAGTAAAGGTTAGGGCCAAAAATTTTGGTTATCCTTGAAGCCCTACTTTTTCTCTTCATTTTTTGGTCTGCAAACTTAAGTCGTTAACCCTCCAGAAGAGATGCTTTATGATGTTATTACCCTATAACATAGGCAGTTGAGCTTAACACATTATCTGTCTGAATATCAAACGCTTTAGACATAATATGGAACAGGTATTTTCCATCAGTTGTTGATATGCTAAATTTTAAACCCTTGCAGAATGTGGAAAAAATTATCAAAACAAAATTTTAAACAGGCCTGGGGATATATATGGCATAGTGTAGAGTGCTTTCCTAGTATGCAGGAGCCCATGGAGTCAATTCCTAGTATTTAAAAAGAAAAATACAAAATAGCTTACCCATTTCCCTTTTCATTTTTGTAACCTTGATTTTTTTAGGCAAAGACTAATTTTACAGAGACTAACAGTGAATTTTATTTTGGCTTACAAATATATATATTCAGTTCTTTAGATGTTCTCTTCACCCCAAGTAGAAATTACTTATGCATTCATGTTATGTTAGAAAGATTCAAGAATGTGCATGCATGTGTGTTATGTTTATGTTTGTTTGCTTGTTTGTTAGTATTTTTTGTGGCAGGGTCTTGCTATGTAGTTCAGTCCAGGGTGGCGTTGGACTCATAGTAATCTCCCTGCCCCAGTTTCCGGAGTACTGGGATTACAGGTATGGGCCTGGTAAGGATTCTTTTAATATTCACTGAGATTATTAAAGTAACCTGAGAATTTTTTTATCTGTAAAGCATTTATTAGCAGTCAGATTACTTCCCATCTAAAAAAACCAAAATCAAACAGACTGTTTTTAGGGATTCTCTTAAATTGGATTGGAAGGCTTCCCCCTGCCCTCCTACCTTCTAAATATACATATCAGTAATTAAAGTAGAAAATCCTGTCACATTTTTGAGACTTTGTATAAGAATGTAGTAAATAGTACTAGCATGAAAATTACTTTTTACACCATTTTTAAGTGTGTAATTTTGTAGCAATAAACATAGTCTATTCTTTATAACCATCACTATTATCTGTCTCCCAAATTTTTCATGTTTCTCAACTAAAATCTTGTAACTTTTTAGATACTATTTCCCCATTTCCTCTGTTCGTTTTTGCTGTGTGTGTGTGTGTGTGTGTGTGTGTGTGTTTTTTAAATAAGTCTATGAATTTGACTGCTCTAGGAATCTCATCTAAGTGGAATCATATAGTACTTATTCTTTGGTGACTGACTTAATTGCATTTAGTGTATTTTCTTCAAGACCATTCATTTGCCCACAGATAGCTGGATTGCTTCTACCTTTTAGCTAATGTGAATGATGGTTCTGTGAACATGATGAGCAACTGTTTGTTGTGTGTCTGCCTTCATGTCTTTTGAATGTAAACCCAAAGTGAAATTGTTGCTTCATATGGTAGTTCTATTTCTAGTTTTTTAAGAACTGTCACACTGTTTTCCACAGAGGCTGTACCCTTTCCATTTCAGATTTTTTTTTTTTTTTGTAGCAGGTCTTGAACTTGGGACCTTGTCCTTTCCATTTCAAATTTTCTTCATTCTTTTTTTTGGTGGAACTGGGGATTGAACTTGGGCCTTTGCACTTGCCAGGGAAGTACTTATTCCACTGAGCCATCGCCCCAGCCCCATTTTCTTCATTCTTGTCAATGCTTATTTTCTGGAGATTTTGTTTAATAAGAGTAATTATCTTAATGATGTAAAGTGGTATTTTATTACGATTTTGGCTGATATTTTGTGCCAGATAAGTGATGCTGACCATCTTTTCATGTGCCCATTGGCCATTGGGTATCTCTGGAGAAAGCTCTCGTCTGATCTTTTTCATTCAGATTATTTTCTTGTTGTTTGAGTTCTTTGTATATGTTGAATATCAGTCCCTCATCAGATCAATGACTTGCAGATATTTTTTCCATTCCATTGATTGATTTTTTTTCATTCTATTCATAGTGTCCTATGATTGGGCAAGTTTTTAATTTTGATAAAAGACAACTTCTCTGTTTTCTCCATGTTACTATGCTGTAGGTGTCATAGCCATGAAATCATTGTCAAACCAGTGTCCTGAATCTTCGGTATTTTTTGTAAGATTTTTATAATTTTAACTCTTGTGTTTAGGTATTTGATCTATTTTTAAGTTCATTTATGTATGTAGTGGAAAGTAAGGGCCCAACTCCCATCTAGTTTTCCCAGCATACTTTGTTGAATAAGTTGCTCTTTCCCCATTACATGTTCTTGACATTCTTATTAAACATAATTTAACTCTGATGCAAGAAATCATTTCTGGACTGGCTTTTATTCATTTGCATGACTTTATGTTAATACTATGCCATTTTGATTGCTGTACTTAGGTAATAAGTTTAAAAATAGGGAGCTAGAACTTTTGCAATAGGGAAGGGTCAAGAGTTGGAGGAGGAAGAATATGTAACAACTCTACATGATGGATGTGATCATTATGTACCACAAACATGTACTAATTTTAAAATAGAACAAAATAAGATAATGAGCTATGTGAGTTAAAACATAAGAATGTTTGCCTTCACCTTTTTTATTCATTTAGGAGATGATGTTTGGGCTCTGTGAGGTTCACCATTTTTAAAAAGTGGATTGAATTATACTTTGTATTATATGCTAGAAAACATTTTAACTTCTAGTTATATTTTTTTAAATGCACTTAATAGTTTGATATAGAGTACATGTCATTTAGATTTATCCAAAAGCACCACATAATATAATTTTATTTTTATTTTAAAATTATTTTTTGAAATGTATGCATCCAGGGTCTCACTATGCAGCTTGGACTCATAGTGATCCTCCTGCTTTCAGCCTCCAGAGCACTGGGATTACCACTCAGTGTGCCTGGAGATGGGGCCGGTGCTGCATGTGGTGCTAGAGATCAAACCCTGGTCCCTCTGCTTGCCTAAGCAGATGTTTAGTCCACTGAGCTATCTTGCTAGTCCTTCATTTTATTTTATTATTGGTTTTTGCAGTCCTGGGGATTGAGCACAGGGCCTTTCACCTGCTAGATAAGCACTGTACCATTGAGTTAAATCCATAGCCCACAGTCTCATTTTAAAATCACCAGTTTTTCCCCCAGGATCTGTTTGCTTAACATAACACAGACTAGTTTGAAATACTAATTTATTTTCAAATGTATAGTGCTTAATAAGTCATAGTTACTCAAGGCACAGCCCTTTATGCAAGGTGACAATTTCTAGTTTTGTATTAGGCATCAAATTTTGGTCTTCTTGTGGTCGATTGCATGACATTTAGAAAAGTATGTTTGATATTCTGAGTATCTGGAAAGAGAAATCTAAAGACTTTTCTTTAGATTAGAAAGCATTTTGAGCCTTGAGATTTTCTACAAAGAGGGTAAACCATTTGGAATAAAGTATGTAAGAGCCTTGTTGCTAATCATTTATTCATCAAATAATTAATGTCGGTAGATATTTTACTGACCTCTGAGGACAGAGATAACTGTGACATGTTTGGGCCATGAAATTAATTCCAGTTTAGTAGGGAGGCATACTAATTTTGTAGGAATGAATAAGTGTAAATGCATCGTGCTATATACAAAGTAGAGGAGGTCCTGAACCAATTCAAAGTAGCATAGCTGATGGCAATGTGGAAGGGTACATCTGTGGAAGTCTGCTAACTGGTCAGAACACAGAGAATGTGAGTTTTGTAGAATCCAAAATGTCATCATGTCATTGTTCAAGTGAAGTATATTTTAACCCTACCTTAGAAATTGAAATTTAGCTGTCAAATATTTTTCCTTTCACAATGTTAAATTAAGATATAAATTCTTAGTTCCAGGGTCCCCCATGGTGGTTTTGCTAATATCATGGGTGGAAGCGGATTGCAAAATTTTACAATTGCTGCTGTTCCATATACTCCAAATCTTTTACCAACTTCAAGCACATGGTAAGTTAGTTTATTTAAATGCATCTTGAATTGTTTGGGTTAATTTTAAATGATCACAGGTCAAACTACTTTATAGCTAAAGATGTCAGCTATGTTCTCTAATCAGCATTTTGGAATCACAGATGAATAAGTAGTTAAAAATTTTGTTCCTCCTTTTTTGATAGGGAAAATATTTGGGGAAAACCTCAACTACCCAAAATTTAATTGAATGTGGTTCAAGAATCACTAAAGTTATGCTGTCATAAATATTATTAAATTATATCATCACTTCAAACTAAATTGTGCTATTATTTTAAGCCGAAAGCAACTTATTTTCTTCCACTACATTTACATGCTGAAAGAAACTGCAATGCAGCATTTTCCCCCCTTTTTAAATACTACTTCAGGGTTTTCCAATTTGAATGCAAATTTGAAAAAGTAGTTTTATGTTAATTGTGAGTTTTTTCTTTCTAAATAAAACAATCAGAAATTTCATAGATTTTCTGTTTAATGATGGTATGTATTATTTTTAAAGCATCAACATGCTCAAGTTACCTGAATACCCGAGTAAAGAAATACTAAAGGACAGACTCCTGGTGGCACTGCATTGTGGCAGCTATGGTTACACAATGGCATAATGAAACCTGAAAAACTCATCTGACTGCTGATGCACAATTCAGGGTGGCAGAAGCAATTTAGGAAACTGTCAACAGAAAAGTAGCCTAAATGCAACCCATAGGCAGAGCTCATGTTTAAAATTCATAAAGAATCAGGTTTTCTGTTTTTCTCTTTTTCCTTTTATGTTCTATGATACAATTAGAAAATTAGAAAACTATCACAGATATTTTTAAAAACTGCTAATTACAAATAGTATAAAGTGTCCTTTTTCATGTTTCTTAAATCTTAATCTAAGATTGTGTTAAGGCAAAATCTTACTTACATTCCGCCTCTGTATGCAACTATCTTGTTAAAAGTGTATTTTTCTCTTTATTTTCCTATATTTGAGGACATCCAGCCGGTATGTTCTACTGCATGTAAAGTCTGATTTATATTTGAAAAACAATTGCAAAGAATGAATTAATTTAGATTCTGTATAAAGCCATAGATATGTATTTTCCCACATTGTATTATATTGCAATGATTTTCTAGGTTTTTAGTACTTTAATATAAAATGTAAAATTTAGACTGATGTGACTAAACAGCTGATGAAATGACATGTAATTTATATATTAAATCTTATACTATAAGAAGTAGCATCTTTCAGTTATCAGTTTCCATATGTACATGTTGTGTTTTTTCTTATGCTTTATTTCAACTTAAAATTAAGGTAAAATTTAAATGTAATACTTTTCCATATTTTTATGACATTCATCTGTGAGTTCTGGTAACATTTAAGGAAGTAATCTGATGTACAGATAATTTAAATGTGATGTTTTATTTCTTAAAATTGTTTTTATGATTAAAATATTACATACAAATGATAATGTATAATACAAATTATTGGGGCTTTAAATTTTTGGGTGGTCTAGTAAGTTTTATTTTTCATTTTTGTTTCAAAAATACACCCTAGACAGTCATGTTAAGAGTTTTGGAACACACATTTACCAGAGGTAGGAACACACATGTAGGAATGCTAACAGAAACATTTGTAATGTCTAGGACCTTGCTTCTGGAAACTGATAGAATCCAGTGTCATTACTGACGGAATGACATATGCAGATTTTCATATATGAACAGTCAGTGTATTTACCCAGTTAAAGTTACATTTAGTGGAGAGCTATACATTGAAAGTAACAGGAGCCAAAATGGTACAAAGTTTTTTCTTGATTATTTTGAGTCCTGTTCTGCTGCCTTTTAAAAAATATTAAAAATATATCAACAGACTATGGAATGTCTTAAAAATATGTTTCTGAATTTAAGATTAAGATGCTTTATTTTATTTATTTATTTTTGTATTGTAAGGAAGAGTCTACAGGATACCCGTTCAGGGTCTTACTACTAGATTGGACTCATAGTGATTCACTTGTTTACAGTTTCCCAAGAGCTGTGATTACAGGCACTTAGCACCATGCCCAGTGTCAATCGCCATCTCAGTGCGCCCTGGGGGTGAGGGCTGGGGCTGCACAGAGGCCAGGTACCGAATGCCCGGCCCCTGTGCCTTCTTGCAGGCATCAAGATGCTTTATTTATTATTATTACTTTTTTTTTTATATTTTGTGGAACAGGGATTGAACTCAGGCCCTTGTGCTTGCCAGGCAAGCACTTATTTTACTGAGCTATCTCCCTGGCTCCTATTTTAAGTAACTGAAGTTAATGTTTTAAATTCTGAAAACATCATTGCTTTGTTAAACAAAAATAATAAATCTACTTTTGCAAATCCTTATTATTTATTTATTTTTTATGGTACCAGGGATTGAACTCAGGACCTTGTGCTTGCCAGGCAAGTGCTTATTCTACTGAGCTATTTCCCCAGCCTATTATTTATTTTTAAGAGAATAAAAAATAGTAAAAAAATTATAAATAGTACAAAAAATAGGGGCCGGGGAGATAGCTCAGTAGACTAAGCACTTCCCTGGTAAGCACAAGGGCCTGAGTTCAATCCCCAGTTCCGGGAAAATAAATAAATAAATAAATAAAAAATAAACAAAACAAAATTTCATTATACAAAATAATAGGAATTCAACAATGGTTACTGTACTGTATGAGGTTATCTTCAAGTTACTTTCTTAGGTTACCAGATATAAATCTGCAAAATTGATTAAAAAACAATAAAATAATTATTGTAACTGTCCTACTAACCTGTTTTGAAACTGTCTCATTGCTATTTCTTTCTCATTGAAATTAATAAAAAATTAAAAGAAAGTTATAAGAAATTAAAAAGAAAAAATAATAAAATAATTTAGATCTTCTTTCAAAAGACCAGCGGAAATTGGCAATACAGTTATCCGAACAGTCCTGAATATACACATAAATATATCTTTTTCCCTTCTTTTGTTCTTTTTCTCATGCCTATTTTTCCTTCCCATTGAAAAATTATTTCCCTTTCACAGTATCTGTTGTACCTTTTAGATTTTATTCTTTCAGGTTCTCTCACTAGTAATGTTAGTATTCTCCAGAATTAACTTTAGAGAGAACTTATAAGACTTTTCAGATGCAGAGGTTTAAATTAGGCTGTAATTTGATCCAAAATCCTTTTAGCATTGTACCTGAATTACACGATTAGTATGCCTAAGTTTTATTTACTTAGTTTTCCTTTTTTTATTTGAAAAACTACATGACATGTAATCTTTTTGTTCTTGAATTCTTTGGATTTTTAAAGTACTTTATTAAAGAAATGTCCAAAAAAAAAAATACAGTGTTGCATGTGTGGTTCTGATTTATTTCATTTACCAATAGAGTCTTCTTGTTGCATCCATTTATCCATAAAAGCCTTGAATTTATCATTTTTTTAAATCACTAAATAATACTCCATTGTATAAAAATATCTTTTTTATCTATTCCTCAGTTCATGGACATTTGGGTTGTTTCCAAGATTTAGCTATGAAAAATTGTGCTGCTATAAACATGGGTACACATACGTGGATGTGGTATGATGATTTCAGTTGTTTTGGAGAAAATAGCTAAGAGAGGAATAGCTGACTTGAATAGGAGCTCTAATCCTATATTTTTGAGAAATCTCCCTACTGATTTCCATAATGGTTGTACCAACCAGCCTGCACTCCCACCAACACTGGAGAATGGTTCCTTTTCTCCACTGCCTCTCCAGCATTTTTTGTTGGTTGACTTTTTGATGATAGCCATTCTTTCTGGCATAGGATGGTTTCTCAGTGTTGTTTTAATTTGCATCTCTTGAGTGATCAATGATAATGAGCATTTTTTCATATATTGATGTACCATTTGTGAAGTATGTATTCATCTCAGATGCCAAGGGTTGGATTAGATCTTTGAATTTTGGAGGCCTGATTTTTAACAGTTCTTTATGTTTTAGATAGGAGTCTTTTGTCAGAGGGGATAGTCAGCTATAATTTTTTTTCCCAATTCATGAGTTTTCTTTTTACTCTGATGATGATTTCTTTTGACATGTAGAAACTTTTCAAAATGGTGAGATCCCAATTGTTGATTCTTTGAAGTATTTCCTGTGTAGTTTGATTTTTGTTCTTGAACTCTTTACACACTCATGTCCTTAATGTTTCTTCCTACTTTCTCCTCTAGAAGATTTAGTGTTTCTGTTTTAATATTTAAATCTTTGATCCATTTTGACTGTAGTTTCTGCATGGTGATAGACTTGGGTCTACTTTTAGCATTCATTTGTAATGCCAGTTTTTCCATCAGCATTTGTTAAAGAGGTTATCTTTCTTCCAATGAACATGTTTGGCCTCTTTGCAAAGGTAAGGTGGCTGAGTGTTTGTGGTTGTATCTGCATGTTCTGTTCTGTTCCATTGATCCTCAGATCTATGTTTATGCCAGTACCATGCTGATTTTGTCATAGTGGCTTTATAGTATAGTTTCAGGTCAGGGCCTCTGATCCCTCCTGCCTTTCCTTTGTTATCCAGGATTGCTTTTGTTAGTGTAGGTCTCTTCTGGTTCTGGATGAATTTTAGGAATTTTTTTTTCAGATCTGTGAGGTATATTACTGGTATTTTAATCAGGCTTGTATTGAATCTGTATAACAATTTTGGGAATATGACCATTTTCACAATCCTGTTTCTTTTATCCAGGAGTGAGAAATATCTTCCTGTTATCTGAAATCCTCTTTGATCTCTTTTTTCAGAGTATTATAATTTTCACTGTATAAATCTTTTACTTTTTCTGAGACTGATTCCTAAGTACTTTATTTTTTTGGTTGTTATTGTGAAAGATGTAGTTTTTATAATTTCTTTCTTGATACATTCATTGTGTATAGAAATGCTATTGATTTTTGAGTTTTGACTTGGTATTCTCTTGTCTAATTGCTCTGGCTAATGTTTCAAGAAGTACATTGAACAGGAGTGCTGATGGTGGGCATCCTTATCTTGTTCCAGATTTTAAAGTGAAGACTTTCAACTTTTGTCCATTTAGTATGATGTTGGCTGTTGGCTTGTCATAGATGGCCTTTATCTCTTTGAGACAAAAGACCCATCTATTTTGATTTTCAGTACGTGTTTTTTTTTTAATTTTTTTATCCTGACTGTGTGTTGGACTTTGTCAAAAGCTTTTTCTACATCTATAAAGATGATCATGTGATTTTTGTTTTTGCTCAGTTGACATGGTGTGTTACATTGATGGAATCACACGTATTGAACCATTCCTGGGATGAATCACACTTGGTGATGTATAATCTTCTTGATTTGGTACGTTCTATTTGCTAGCATTTTATTGAAGATTTTTGCATCTATGTTCATTGGGGAGATTGGCCTATAGTTCTCTTTTTTGGCTGGGTCCTTTTCAGGTTTTGGTATCAATAATTTATGCCTTCAGGAATGAGTTTGGGAAAAATGCTTTCCTTTTAATTTCACTGAAGATTTTTAGAAGAGTTGGCATTAAATATTCTCTAAGTTTCTCATAGACTTCAGCTGTGAATTTATCAGTATCTGGGCTTTTGTTTGTTGGCATTTTATTAATTACATTTTCAATTTCATTGACTGATATTGGATTATTCAGAATTTTTATATGTTCTTGATTCAGCTTTGATAGTTTGTATGTATCAAGAAATCTGTCCATTTCTTCTGTGTTTTCCATCCTCTGAGAGTAAAGGTTTTGGACATAGACATTGATGATCTTCTCAGTTTCTATAGGGTCTAAAAGGATTTCACCCTTTTTATTCCTTATTGCCTGAATTTGAATTTTTTTCTTTCCTTTTTTTGGATGAGGTTGGCTAGGGGGTTATCAATTTTATTCTTTAAAAGAACTAACTCTTCCACTCATTCTTTGTTTTATTTCTGTTGGTTTTTTTTTTTTTTTTTTTTTTTTTTTTTTTTTTTTTTTTTTTTTTTTTTTAATATTTTTTTTTTTTTTTTTTTTTTTTTTTTTTTTTTTTTTTTTTTTTTTTTTTTTTTTTTCTCTCTAATCTTTATAATTTCTTACCTTCTTTGGGCTTTGGGCTTGACTTGCTTGAGGTGCATGCAGCATGAGATTGTTTATTTGGGCTCATTCTGTTTTCCTGATGTGAAGATTTACCACTATCAATTTCCCTCTTAAGACAGCTTTCATTGCGTCCCACAGATTCTAGTAAGTTGTATCTGCTTTTTCATTTGATTGTAAATATTGTTTAATTTCTTCTTAATTTCATCCATGACCCATTGATTGTTTAGAAGGATAATATTTTGCTTCTGTGTGTTCATGGAGTTTGTACTGTTTCTTTTGCCAATCATTTCCATTTTGGGGGCTGGGGAGATGGCTCAGTGGAATAAGCGCTTCCTTGGCAAGTGCAAGGGCCTGAGTTCAATCCCAGGTTCTGCCAAGGAAAAATAAAAAATCCATTTTCATTGCGCTATGGTCAGATAATGGGATAATTTCAGTTCCTTTGCCTTTATTTAAGCATGCTCTGTGTGTTAGTATATGGTCTGTTTTGGAGAATGTCCCATGTATAGCTGAGAAGTATATATATTCTGATGCTGTTGAGTGGAACACTCTGTGAAGGTCTACAAAGTCCATTTCTTTGCAAGTTTGATTTAGTTGTTATTTCTTTGCTTACTTTTTGCTTAGTTGATCTATCTCTTTGTGTCAATAGGGTATTAAAATCCCCCAGTACAATTGTGTCACTGCTCATTTTATTTTTCTTGTCTGTTAAAATTTGTCTTGTACGTTTGGGTGCTCGTACATTGGGTGCATATATGTTTATAATTGTTATCTCTTTGTCTTGTAGTTTATGTAGTGACTTTCTTTATTTCATTTAATTACTCTTGGTTTGACATTGGCATTGTCAGCCACCAGAGTAGCTATCCCTGTTTTTCTTGGGGTTCTGCTCATGGGGTATTGTTTTCCATCCTTAACATTCAGCATATTACTTTCTTTTTGAGTTAAATATGTTTTTTTTTTTTTTTTTTTTTTTGGAACTGGGGATTGAACTCAGACCTTTCACTTGCCAGGGAAGCGCTTATTCCACTGAACCGCTTATTACCCGACCCTTTAAATATGTTTCTTATATTCAACATATTGTTGGATTTTGTTTCTTGATCCACTCTGCCAGTCTGCTTCTTATAATTAGTTTGAGGTCATTTACATTGATGGGTATAAGTGGTATGTTTTGGGGCATCTTTGTCATGTTGTTTTTCTACTGTAGGATCTCTACTTTTCCCCTCTGCTTAATTGCTTGCTATGCTTGGTAGTTCTCATCTGTTGTTTTTCTTGAAGTTTTGGCTGTCTTAAGTATCTTTTAGTACTCTTTGTAGGGTTGGTTTGGTTGCTATGAATTTCTTCAGTTGTTTGTCATGGAAATATCTCTCCATTCAATTTGTTTGTTAGTTTTGTAGGGTACATCAGTCTGAGTTGGAAGTTGATTTCTTTTAGGATCTGAAATATTTCACTGAAAGCTCTTCTTGAGTTAATGGTGTATGTTGAGAAATTTGCTGTGATTCTGATGGGCTTTGCATTATAGGGGTTCCGTTTTTTCTCTCTAACATCTTGTAATATTATCTTTTGCTGCATTTCTGAGATCTTGATTATTATGCATCTGGGTGTAAATTTATTTTGATTACAGCTATTTGGAATTCTGTGTGCCTCACTTTAGTGTCAGTTTCTTTATCTGTGATTAGGAAATTTTCTCCTACTACTTCTGCAAACAGTCTCTTTATGTCATTTGTGTTAACTCCACCTGTTTCATTGATACCTATTAGTCTTACATTATTTTTCTTTGTATCATCTTGCAACTGTTTTATTTTTATTTCCTGGTTTCTTGTTAATGTTAAGAGAACTTTGCTTTCATGTTCACTAGCTGCAATGCTGTCTTCAAGGTCTGAAATTCTATTTTCAGTTTTGTTCAAGTGGTTTTGCCCCCTTTCAATGGAATTTTTAATGGCCTGGATATTCATTTGAATCTGTTCCATGCTTTCCAGTTGTTTCCTTTATTGTTCCTTTGGTGTTTTCCTCATTTTTATATTTCCCTCTATCTTTTAATCTATATCTTCTTTGCATGAATTGAGCAATTATTTCCCAGTTGTTGTCATTTCTTTTTTTTTTTATATGAGAGATTGTTTCTGATCTGATTTCCTCCACAGCCTGATGGAGTTGTTTCTTTACTTCTGTTGCTATCATTTCAGAAGTTTCCGGTGTGTGAGTTCTATTTTCTTCTATGGCCTTGTCTCTTGGACTTGTTTTGGATGTTCTGGAGGTCTAAGACTGCCTTTTGTTTCTTCCTTTTGTCATTTTTGAAGCTTCCAATGTTCTCCTTGACTCTGCAGCAATGATAGGGGTGCGGGGGCCGGGTAAACAAGCTTTCAGGAGTATGGGAAGGCAGAGTAGGCTCATTGAAGTTTCCACTGTGGGGTGTAGTGTGGCTTCCACCTTGATGGAGGGGGAAGGATCCAATGATGCTAAGGACAAGCTAAAGTTCTCTATGGTGGGTGGGCACAAGGTAGGGCTCACCAAGGCTCCCACTATTGGTGAGACAGGCAACTACAGCTCAGCTGAACTCTGGCAAGAGTAAGAGGGATGAGGTAGGGCTTTCCAGATCCCTGCAGCAGTCTTTTGGAGACACCTTGTTTTTACGATGAGTGGCCAGGACCCAGCTGATTGCAGATCTTAGTTATGTTTTATTTATAATTGTAGAATCAGATAGTTCTCAGAGCCAGGATAGGACTAGAGAACTCCAGTGTGATGTGTGGTTGAGAATCATTTATGGGCAGAACATGGAAATGAAGTATAGAAATAGCCCTGTTGAGTAAACCTTGGCGTTTTCCTGTTTGAGTATGATTTGAGCATTTGGTAGCCTGTGGTTCAGTGTAACTTCTGTTGTATTGTTTGCAGCTTAAAGCGAGATCTTTTGTAGACCACACAAAACAAAATCATAAAAATTAAGCTTAAGGAAGTATAAACAGTTTAACAGTATTGAAGTCCAGTTGGTCCTAATGTGGGCTTAGATTGTGGTGGTGGTTCAGTCAGTACATAGTTTGCTGTAGAATTGTCTGATTTGAAGAGTTACCCAGTTGTGTCATTAGCCTACCAGCACAGTTCATAATAACCTTCAGTGTACTTGAAAAATGATTGTTAGATATCCTTGGAAAAACCAGGCTTGCCATTCACAACTTGGGCTGCCAGTAAACCAGTTGTTGCCTGCCCCTGTAAACACATCATACGCTCTATTCTTTTCAGAAATGTCCTTAATGTGTTTGGAGGTTATGTCTTAGGAAGTAGTGTCAGCCACTTTTTTTTGAGACGATGGTCTTGGTTTATAGGTCAGCCTGGCCTTGAACTCCCTATGTAGCCCAACCTGTCCTTGAATTCACTGGCAGTCTTCCTCACTCAGCCTTTCCAGTGCAGGGATTATGGGTATGTGCTGCCATACCTGGCTTTAGCCACTTTTTAAATTCAGCTTTCTATAATAGCAAATTCAGAGGAAAGAATACATTTATTATTACAAATAATACATTTATTATTACAAAATACTATATATAAGCTTCCAACGTATGGAAAAATTAGATCTCAAGCTGCTTGATGTTCCATTAAGTCCCCCCCCTTTTTTTTTGTCTTTTTGAGACTTCCAACGTATGGAAAAATTAGATCTCAAGCTGCTTGATGTTCCATTAAGTCCCCCCCCCCTTTTTTTTTTGTCTTTTTGAGACAGGGTCTCGCTATGCAGTTCAGGCTGGCCTTCAGCTCACTTTGTAGCTCAGGTTGGTCTCGAACTCACAACAATCCTCCTGCCTCAGCCTCCCGAGTGCTGGGATTACAGGCATGCGCCACCATGCCTGGCTATCTTGTGTCATGTTATATCCCCAGTGCTCCCCATTCCCATCCTTGTCCATATAAAGTATACACTCTGCCTCCACATTATATCCCCTGCCCACTTATATATATCCTACTTGAACATTTTAATGCATTTTGGAGAGTAACTTAATATGTTTGAATCATGGGAAATTCTGTTTGTGCACAAAGTCCAAGACTTTCCCCCAATTTATGGATTAGTTTCAGATTTCATATTACTGATACCCCACAATGCCAAAAATAAGCTCTAAGAACCCCAATGGAACTTTCCCTTAGAAAATAAGCTATCTTCTTAAAACCAATAGTTGCTCTGGTTTTTGCAAGACTATGAAACTTAGCTAAAGCTATCTGTGAATTATGGTTCAATAGATTTCTTGAAGAAAAAGTACTTAATTCTTGTTCTGCTTAATGTTGGGTTAGAAAGCTTATGAATCATTTTCTTCAGTTCCAGAAATTCTTACCTGATCCAGTAGTATGGTTTTAAAATTATCAGAAATCCATTCTGTAGTGAAATGTAGTGTACTAACATAAACCTCAGGGAATAATCTGAAGATGCCGCAATTTAAGATTATGAATTCTTACTAGTAGTTTCCATAAAAGCCTCAAAGCAATTACCTGTGTACAACAAGACTTAAAATGGCCATAGTTATTTAATGAGTTTATTACAGCACTAATGAAATTAACAGGGAAATTATGTATTTTTTGTTTATAAGATTTTGACACAGTAAATTTACAATATATTTGTTACAAATTTTATACAGTTGAAATTTATTAATAATGAATATAGCAGCATTAATTATTTGACAGTACTTTCCATATAATTTGTCATATCAGATAAGCATAATTAGTTTAGTATTTCTCTTTTACGAGGTGAGAGACATGTCCTTTCTAGAAGTTTTTGAGGAACCAAGCTAGAAAATCCCAATGTTGAACTAAAGTTGTTTTTATTTTAAGGTTTAAGTTGGAATTTGATTTTGGGAAGTTGCTAAAAAAAAAAAAATTGAAAGTTTAAAATGTTTGACCAAAATATAGTCACTAATCACTGTAAACAGTAGTAATTTAAGTGAAAATTAGTCTTTAAAACAGGGCTGGAGAGATACCTTGGCAGACTAAGCACCTGCTTAGGCAAGAGCAAGGACCGCAGTTTGATCCCTGGCACCACATGCTGCATCAGTCCTGGCCCCGCCCCCACCCCCTGTTGTGCTAAGCCTGTCACAGAGATTTGGTGTGGTGGCATGCACTTGTATGGTGGCACATGCCTGTAATCCCAGCACTGGGGAGGCTGAAGACAGGAGACCCTGTACCAAATATATTAAAAAAAAACTCTTTCAAGGTTTATATAGATAAAGAAAAAAACAGCTTTTTAACTGACAAGATTCAGTATTCTTAAGTAAAAGCTTACCAAAGATACAAAGTTCAAGGAATCATGTTAATTTAATTTTCTTTTTGCAGTACCTGGGATTAAACTTGGAACCTGCCTTGCCAGGCAGGTGTTTATGCTGCTGAGCTATATATATCCCCAGCCCACGGGAATCATCTCGATGAAATAATTTGTTTCCTAGGCTAGTTTTCTGAAAGACAAAAATGTATCACTGTTTCTGTAAAGAGCGCATCAGTATTTCAAGAAAACCTTGTTTTAAACACAGGAGTAAACTTCAATTTTATCACTGTACTTCTTGATAACAATGACCAATTTTTAGGAAAACTTCACTTTCTACTTTTAGCCACCTTGATCATGCATACAATTTCATCCACAAAATTCATTTCTTACCAATGTTCTACTGTCTTTTAAAAATCCTTTCAGTTACCTGATGTGTATTTTTCTCATTTGTCATTTTGGAACATCCAGTCATTCTATGTTAAGCTAGAAGTTACTATTGTTTTCATAACAAAAAAAAATAGCTTTTCTTTGCTTATCAAAAATGTGTCATGCTTTTATCACATATGGGGTTGTTTTACTTCCCATGTTGGTTAGAATTTTATTCTTGGTAACCATAACTTGTAGTGAAAAACCTCAGGAAGATTTTTAACTTGTCATGTGACAGCATTTTATTAACATTGACTTCATCATTTGTAGAAATGTGGAAATTTTCTCCATATAGAAACTCATTTTTTCTCCCATGCTTTCTTGGTGATAGATGGCAGACTCTGCCTTGATTCCTTCAGGCATTCAAATACGCTATCCCTGTACCTCTTTCACTGAACTATATCCCCAGTTTCACCCCCCAACTGTGGCTAGAGATCTAGAAGAGAGGTTTTCAGAAAGGTAAGTAAAAATAGAACGTATTGAATTGGCTCAGTGATAATGTCCATCACCCAGGAATGGTGATGTCCACGGAAAGGGGCATTGTGGATTCCCTTGGGCCGCTGGAGAGGAGGACTCATGAGTTTTAGCTGGTCAGGGCTCTGCCTGGGAGCAGGGACAGTCAACCCTCCGGTGCCACAGGTCAGGCACATTGATTGCCTCCTACTCAAAGAGCAGGGCTCAGGCTGTGGTTTGGTCCAGTTGTATGCCCAGTGATCAGACTTCTTGCACTTGGTCATGCTTGAGTTTTCCTGTAGACAATTTGGGTGAGTTTAAAGCATTGCCTCTTGCTTGAGGACTGCTTTAAGTACCATAGTTTCTAGGCTTTTCCTGAGATAAAGGGTCACAAAAACCTTAATATAGGTATTTTACTCTACTGTATAAGGTGATCTTAAGCAGAAATAATATAACTGAAAAATAATTGTACGATTTAAATTGCTATCTGGTACCAGTCTCTTGTGAGTTCCTAGTTTATATTGAACATTTCAGTTCAATAGTAGTAGGTGAGTTATTTAAATTGGCAGGATCAAACCTTTCCCCTTGATCAGGTGCAATAAGTGGAATCCACTGGGCATGGTTTGAGCTTTCCCCTGGTTTGTCTTAGGGCCTGTAAATACAACTAGGTCTTGGGTCCTCAAGATGGTATTCCATACAAAATGAGGAGTTCTGATGCATTCACAGTGTCTCTTGTGAACATGCTGGCATTTTTCATTGAAGCATAAAAGGCTTCTGTTTCCATACTGAGACCCACTAACTCCTATAAACTTAGCTCTCTGTGAAATGCCCATGAGATCAAGGTGGAGTCCTTCCACACTGGGATCCCTTAGCCCTGCTTAGGCAGGGAGGAGCCCCTTGGGAAACAACACCCTTCAAGTTGATGGTGAGAGTAAAAATGCTGTTATTTTATTTAAGGGTGTTTAAGGCAGTAGAGGCAGACTTTTTTTTTTTTTTAATAAAACATCCCTTAAAAATCCTAAGGATGACTCACATTCACAAGTTAAGCTGTATGGGCTGCTCTTTTGTTTTGCTCAGGCTGTCAGGTGTGTGTTTGTAAATTACCTGCATTTTGTTGGAAAAAAATAAGGAAGGGAAATAAACATGGTTGAGCCTACCTGACACAAAATGGCAGCTGGTCACATGACAAGATGATGGCCAGTCATATGATGACATAAGATGCCACCCAGTCATATGACATGATGGTGATCTGGACTAAAATAGCACTCTGAGAAGAAAAGGCTGTCTATGGGAAAAGGAGGGATGGGACTTTAAGCTCAAAAAAACCAAACTGGGGTAGGCTGCTACTCAGGGAGGCTATCTAGTTATCAACAGCTGTTTTCTCCCCAGAAATGGAGAAAACTGAGCAAAGAATCCTAGAGAACAGGAACGTGAAATCAAGAAGGCATATTGAGGAGCTGGGGAGGTAGCTCAGCAGTCTAAGCGACCCCCTGTGGAAACAGGCTATGGTAGTGCATACCTGTAATTCCAGCACTGTGGAGCCTGAGACAGGAGGATTGCTACAAGTCCAAGCTGCATGAGACCCTGTGTGTGGGGAACACACACACACACACACACACACACACACACACACACACACACAGAGTTTTTTTTTTTAAAGAAAGCTAAACTCTAGGTTGCGCACATGATGAGCCCTATTTGCACACACTTAATAACCTCTTCTCTAATTTCAGTAGGTTATTAAGAGGCTCTCTGGCCCTTCTTTACTGATTTGCACCCACAGTGTAGGACCAAAAATGTGAAAAAGAAGAAAAAGGCAAGTAAATGTCAGGTGGGCCTGTTGGCCTCCTACAACTAGAAGAAAACCACAGAGGCCATGCACTCTCCTATCACACTCTCACATTGTGGGAAACAATTTCTGGTGCCCTAAGAAGGTCTTGAGTTCCCCAGCCTAGAGAGAGAGGCAGGGAAGGAAGGAAAAACTTTGTGACATTTTAGAGAGGAACAAATAAAATATGCCCTGTGAGCCTTACATGCTCTCCTGTTACTGGCATTTTAGGGTGCTCAAGTCTTCCTTCTAGAGGTGGTTTCCATGTTCTTTCTGGCCTGAACAAAGAATTGGTGAAGAAAAGTACAAATGATAGCAAAGTTTTAATGAAGAAAAGAAATAGGCTTTGCAGAGTGAGTGTTGGCCAAGTAAAAGTAGGAAAAGAAGTGTACGCTGTATACACACTGTGCAAGAAGGGGGATAGTGACCAAAACTGTGTGTCCTCAAGAGTTAAGTAACATGACAGCGATAGCAGCCCAATTTATAGTTGCTAGATTCTGGAAACAGCCTGTATATCCATTAACAGATGATCAGTTAGACAAAATGTGGTAGCTATATATAATCGAAGGGTACTCAGTTACAAAGAGTGACAGATTTGAGACAGTTGTAGAGAAATGGATGCACTTGGAAAATATAATGTTGAGTGAAATAAATCAGGCATAGAAGTTTAAATAATGTATGGTATTTCTCATTTGAGTGAGGCAAAGTACAAATGAAGAAAATAATACAGAAAGGAACAAATGCGTGGATCTCATCCAATAGGAAAGTTCTCTAAGGGAACCAGGAGAAGGGTGAGGGCAAGGAGAAATGAGAGAAATAGAGATATGTCATGTACAAGATCCCAATAACTCCAACCAGTGTAAGCACTGTATGCCATAAAATGTGCTAAGAAATGTAATGTCAAGTATGTAAAAGGTGATGGGGAACCAGAAGAGGAAGGGGATGGACAAGGAAGGGGATCTTTTAAAAAAGCTGCAATATGTACATGAAACCACTCCCCAAGATGGTTGTAAACTGCAGAATTGCAAGTATGTGCTAATAAAATAATTTTTTTTTAAAAAAGTGAAGTGTCCTTTTTGTACCACGTACTCCCCAGGTGGACAGAAGGTCTAGGACATCTTTCTTTGCTTGAATTCTTTTGGGAAATTCACATGCAGGCCTTTGGGAACAGTTCTGCGCATGTGTCCTGGTATTTTGTAATCAACAAGTCACACCACCTACCCCAGACAATTTTGCCCCATCCTTACCTCCCGTCTCAAGTAATAGATTAAGAAGAGTTTGTCCTCTGTTTCTATGGTGGTCTCTTACTTGTCATAGTTTTTTATAAAAAATAACTCTATAGTTAATTATATCTTTTTCTTTCTCGTAACTTAGAAAAGACATGGCTATTTTCATTAAGCCCACAATATTAAGCTACTTGCCAAAGCTTTACTGAAATCATGTGAACATGAAAAATACTTAGATAAGTTTTTCTTTTTCCAAGAAAATACAATAGTCCTTATATGTGATTTTGCTTCATACAGTTTCAGTTACCCTGAAATCAGCCCTGGTAAAAAAAAAATGTTAAATGGAAAATTCCAGAAATAAACAATTCATGAGTTTTAAATTATGTACTGGTTGAAGTAGTATGATAAAATTTTATGTCATTCTGCTCTGTCTTTCCTGGATGTGAATTATTCCTTTGTCCTAGGTATATGTTTTCCATCTTTTAGTCATTTGTTTACAGTACCAGATCCACTGTTGGAATATTGCACTGTTTGTGTTCAAGAAATACAAAGGATTACTATCTGTGGCTTCAGGCATCTACTTAGCATCTTCAAATATATCTCCCATGTATGAGAGGGAGAGACTACCAAACTTAATATAAGCCCTGGTTTTTTAAAGCCAATTTAATAGAGCTCTATAAAATTTGACAATATCATCCAAGAGAAAATATCGCATACATATGTGATATGGTGAACCAGGGAGATAGCTCAGTAGCATAAGCACCTGCCTGGCAAGTGCAAGGTGTTGAGTTCGATCCCCAATACCAGAAAGAAAAAACAAATGATCCCCTGTTCAACTTCATTTCATGATTCTGGAAAAGATTGCCACAGTTTTATTTTTATGGCAAAGATGATTCTGTTCATCAGCTCAGGCAGAGTTCCCAAACAAAAACAGAATTTTGCCAAATGCTTCTGTCTGTGGACCAAATTATTTGCAAGTCATAGCATTTGTGGGCTGAAGTAACACACTATAGTGATATATATGTTCTCAAACAAAGGGAGTTCATAGCTTGTATTAAGGTTTCTTTTTGTATTTTTTTCATTTGTCAGTTTCCATGTAGCTTTTCTCTCACTTTTAGACCATCAGTTTTTCAGTGCCTTGTTCCATTACCCTAGGCAGTGCAGAGTTCATGAATGTGAGCAAAATTTTGCCAACTGCTTCTGTTAGAGAGAATTGTTCACAAATAGAAGTGCTTGTGAACTCAGGTACCAGTGTACCTTGGGTTACTTTTCCTTTTGCTGAGACAAATTACCCATGCCTAAAGTTAAAGGCAGAAAGTTTTGTTTTGTCTTACAGTTTGTTGAGATTTCTGTTCATACTTGACTGTTGTGGCAGAGGGGCATTGCAGAGGGGAAATAGTTTATGGTGGGCCAAAGGCAGCAAAACAGCGAAGTAGCAAGGAACAGAAGCAGCAGTGATAGCAGGCCATCTTCTTTCTGTCACTTTAAGCACTGCTACCTACATCCAGCATGGACCTTCCCATTATCCCCACTTATAACTATGCTAGACCAATTGAGGACTAATTTAGTAATCAATCACATACCCTTGGCCCCAGCATCACACACTCTAGAGTCAGTCATCTCTGGAAAGCCTACCTGTGACCACGTGAGATTTTGGGAGAACATCTACATGAAAGTCACAGCATGCTGTATCTTAAAGGTAAGGCTCATGTAAATTTAAGCCAATAGCTTCTCTATTGTAAGAGTTTCTAGGGCAGGGGAAATGGCTTGGTGGTCTATAAGCCAGCCTGGCAAGTACAAGGACTTGGGTTTGATACCCAGTACCACATGCCACTCTAGCTGCGGGCCACTGAAACCTGGTGGTTTTGCACACCTGTAATTTCTAGTCCCAGCACTGAGGAGGCTGAGACTGCAGGATCACTTCAAGTCAGAGCTGTGTAGAGAGACCCTATACCAAGTAAAAGATTTTTTAAAAAAATTATTTAAAAAAAGTTTCTAATGACAGTCTTCCCTGTCTTCCCGGTACAAAGGAGAAGACACTTTCAAATCTACAGAGTGGAGATTTCTTTATAGATATGTTCTAAAAGCAGTTCAGAATATTCAATTAAGTGCCAAACCATTGTATTTTGGAATATGATTTACTTCCACTGGTGATTTCTTCAAATTACATTCTGTTCTCTAGCTAGGTTACTGAGTTCAGGGCAGAGTCCATTAAGTAAGGCAAATAAAGTGTTTCCTATACCTCCCTTTTGGAAAGAGGCAAACCTATATGACCATAAGACCCAAAACATCTTTCTTTTGTCTTGGTAACTAAATAATAAATTAATCAGATGTATTTTTTTCTAACCTGTTAGTCTCTTAATCTTTCCATTACAAACAGTCTTTTAAAAGGGGGCAATAAAGATATAACATCTTTAAAAGCTTTTGGATATCAATAGGCATCACTGGGTGGTATTACCACAAGCACTGAGTCTGAGAGGGCACCTGACTGAAATAAATATGCACCACCACACTTCTCTCTCTCTCTCTCTCTCTCTCTCTCTCTCTCTCTCTCTCTCTCTCTCTCTCTCTCTCTCTTTCTCTTTCTTGTTTTGCTATGTAATTCAGCCTGGCTTTGAACTCACTATGTTGCCCACACCAGCCTCAGACTCGTAGCAGTTCTCCTACCTCAGCCTTCTAAGTGCTGGGATTATTGTAGACAGCTGAATTAGTTATAATTATTATAAGCAGTTAGGGCTGGACCCTCAGCACAGAAGATAGTTGTGGCCAGAGGCTTATTCATTGAAGGCAGGATTGAAGAATAAAAGACTGATTACACCCACGTACTTTCCCTAGGGTTGAACAGTGGTGATTGATACTCTATATAAGCATCAATCATATTGGGTGGAGAACCAAAATTCCCTATCCCATTCCTTCCCAGAAAATCCTTGTTTGCTTGCTATGTGACTTGCTTCTCCATTTGATCCCCATTTAATCAATATTACTGAAGCAACTATACTTGCATTCTTATTGGTTGACTATAGTTTTGTTCCACCTCACATCATTTAATCTTCCATGGATTGATATTACCCAAGTGACTATACTTGTAATCTTATTGATTTCAGCTCTCTCCCACCTTAAACCTACCTCACTTCATGGCTTTGCTGAATCAAACACCCTTGACAAGCAGGGTTGGCAAGCAACCCACTTTCCGGGCCCCCTTCTTTCCCTCTTAGACAGAAGCTTTCTTTCAATAAATTCTTACTACCCTCAACCTCCATCATTCCTAGAATCCATACCTTGAGTTTAGAGAACACGATCTCAGCATTTTGGATGTCTACCAGGTTGGGAGTTTCTTTTTCCTATTTCACTTCCTCAGGATAAATTTCAGATCCCTTTGTCTTAGTCCACTTTCTATTGCTATAATAAATTACTTGTACCTGGATAATTTATAAAGAAGAAAATTAAGATTGGTTGGTCCTGCAGGAACCAAGCACATGGCTTTGAGACTTGCTCAGTATCTTGTGAGGGGCTTCTTATGTCATAATATGGAGAATACGTGTGGCAGCACGGAACTCTTTTAGGTTTCTGTAATTCCTATAAAGCCATTATTCCTCTCTGAGGGATACTTATCTTACTGCACACTTATCACCTCATCTAATCTTAACATTGCCAAGGTCCCACCTCTACATAGCACTGGTATATGAATTTAGGGATGTAGTTTCTAATACATCAATTGCTGGGAAGGGCATGTCAAACTATTGTATACTCATAAAATTCAAGGTGAATGTGTGCCTGGGTGTGTGGGTGTTTGCAGATTGAACTCAGGGCCATAAGTCAGGCTCCTGCCTCAGCTTTTCAGAATACTTGGATTCCAGGTCTGTACCATTAAATGTGGCTTTAAGATTTTGCCTCTTTTGTCAATATTTTCAGAGTATTGGGATAATTCTCACCCATTTAAAAGGCAGACACGCCCAGAGGCAAAGCACTCAGATCTTTAGAAATTAAGGGTCCCAGTTTTACATTGACTAAGGTAAGAACCTAAGAAGAAAATAACACAGGGGTGGGTTGCGTAATGCTTTTCAGTGTATCCTGTGATGTGGATAGGGTCTCCTGCTGGTGGGTGACCTAGTGGTAACTAGCCCATTTTGTGACTAGCTTACCTTTCATGAGTGTTTTTTTCCTTCCTGTGATGAGGACTCCAAAAGCTTTAAATGGTCACATAATGTCAGTCAAGTTGTCTGTAGTCAAGAGATTCCTCTGATCATCTTAGCCAATGCTTTTCCTGTTAAGTGTTCAAGAAGAAACTAACAGGATAACCCTGCAGTCATCACCATGTACTGTCTGTCAAACACCTACCGGGGACTTGTCCCCCACTATTAATCCCCAGTGATTGGGTGCTTCTCTACCTCATGGACTAACCCTTGATGCAGACCCCAAGGACATTCATTCTCTCAGAGCACAAACTAAATGGATTCAAAAGCCAAACAGTTCAGGGGGCTGAAAGAAAAGAGCAGAATCCTTCCCATGTGGAACTTTCTCAGAATGCTGGGGTTCTGTGAAGAAGATGAGAGGGGTCTTTGGCTGCTTTCCTGCCTCTACAGGGCCTTGGAAGCTACCAGCTTGTTTAGGGCTCCACGTTAATGGCAAACCTATTAAAATTCAAGACTGAAACAGATCTTAATAGGCTTTTATTTGCAATTCCAGAGCTGGGCAACCCTCAGAACCAGCATTAGAGAGTTCAAGTTCAGGTTAGAAAGCATTTATGAATGGAAGACAAAAATGAGCAAGACAACCTTGCTAGTTATAGCTAAGCACTGGCCTTGGTTGGACTGCCTAAACATTTGGTTACCTGCAAATGCCTAAAGATCTGCTACCTGGCTGAGACTTAGCTCTGTGTTACAGAAGTACACTCCTAAGGTAGCTCCATCCAGTTTGTACTTAGGATTCCAATACAGAGACTTCTTTGGGACAAATTTAAATCAATGTTAACAGGCTTCTATTTATAATCATAATACTTTAGCTTTGTCAGAGTGATCCTTTTACAAGTATTTTAATGGAAGAGGTAATAAAATGTTCAGTATGTCATAGTATTCTAATGACAAACTTGACTACTTTAAAATACAGATTTGAGAACATTAGAATTTAGTCTTTCATATGTTTATACCACTGACTAGTTAATATAAAAATATTTTTACATGTATTAAAAATACTGTTTAAACTGGTGTTAGCAAGTCTTTTCAAGTGTATTTCATTCTTACAGTCTCTTCTGCAAGAAGGTAGATACGTAGAATGCAAGATAGCATAAGAAAATGGATAGAAGCATTTTATTTCTCTTTCAGTAATAGGTTATAGTTATAGGAATGTGATTCAATTTTTAAAACAGTTACATACAAGGAAGAAAACACAGAACTCTAAAGGAATTAAAGTACAAGGGAAGGGAGCATATTATAGGACACTAAAATATTTGGGTAAGAGTAAATTATCAAGATAGTTTATGGGAATGGTGATCTGCTTTATAAAATCTATCCAAAGTTGAGATAAGTTAATCCAAAACCAAAATGTTATAGAAGGAAGCCACAGCTGTGAAACACCTGGCTACACACAGACCCTGCTATGATTGTTACGAGTGAGGAAAAAAAAGACTTTAAAGCGTAAGTCACAGGATGAAGACCCAAGGGACACATACATGTATGCTTTGTCATGCTAATTCTAAAGGAGATATTTAAAATATCTAGAGGATTTATACAAATGCCCAGGTTTGGGGCATTTTTGGTAGATAAGTCAGGTAACACTGGGTGGCCATTTCTACCAAACAGTGTTAGTGCACTGGAATTCACTGGAATCTGCTGCTTTGAATGACTATGCTCTCTAGTTTGCCATCTTCTTGCCCCTCTCTGCTTCACTGAGTGATATTACCTGCCTGGGTATTGAAAGCTTAGTTTGCTTTTTTATGATCTTTATTGATCAGAAATGTTCCCATGAAGTCTAAGTTGGCACAAGAAAGAAAATTTGACTGTTTGATTTGCAAAATGTTCAGTCTTTGACATTTTGGATAAGGGGAAAAGTAGGAGTAATCTCAATGGCTATCTGTAGAAGGCTAACTGATAATGTGTTTCATCCATAGAATAAGATATTAATTGTGAATAAGATACAAAGTGTGAAATGGATCAATACTATTATACAAGTGTGCCTAAGGTTTGTTAAAGTGCAGTAGTCAAGGTGTGTAGAAGACTGATTGTTGTGAAATACACTATACCTGATGTTATATGCAAAGAAACTTTCTGAAGAGACAGATGAGTAAGAGAGTCTTGCTCTATCTGGGAAGGAGTTGCAACCTTGGATGGATGTTTTCACTGCATAACCTTTTCCCCTTGTTTTTCTCAATCATGATTCTGTGTTACTGTTAAGACAAGAATATCCGCCCTGACCCCAGCCCCAAGATTCATGTGCTCAGAGGCAGGGCTTCTGGAAGGGATGGATTGTGCGGGTACTATTGCTGATTTAGGACCTGCAGTATCATCCAAAGAGGCAGGCCACCACCAGAAAACCAGGAAAGGGTACCACCTTCCCCAGCTCCTCCCTACTTGCTCTGTTTCCTGGTTGCCAAGACGAGCAGTTTTCCTTTGTCCATCCCTTTTATCCTACAGTTTCTCTCTTGAAGCCAGCAAACTGGGCCCTGTGATCATCTTCTCCCTTAAGTTGTGTGTGTTGAATACTTTGTCCCAGGGATGAGAAAGTAACTAGCCATCTATTTTATACAGAAAAAGTATATAAATTTTCTAAATTCTAAAATTCTACCAGTTGTGTATTTATTTTAATTAATTTTATTTTTGTCTTTTTTGAGACAAGGTTTCACTGTACAGTTCAGGCTGGCCTTGGATTCACTTTGTAGCCCAGGATGGCCTCGAACTTCCATTGATCATCCTACCTCAGCTTCTCAAGTGCTGGGATTACAGGTGTGTGCCATCATACCTGGCTTGAATATTTTAGTTAGCACTTTTTCATTCTTTTCATTTTCTTTTTCAGTATGTGTCCCTTGGGTACTGCAAAATTGTAGCTCTGTTACTGAGCTACACTCCAGAACCCTTAATGTTTTTTTTTACATCATTGAGTTCATAAAGAACGTAGGATATTATTATCTTTATTTTCACTATCTTTCATGCTAATAAAACTTACTTATAATAGTATCTGTAGTATTATTCCATTTATGGTGGCATAATATTCTGTTTCATGGAAATATCATTAATTTACTCAACCTTGTCTGTAAAACTAACATTTAGATTTCTAATAATTTTGCTTTTGTAAATAACACATAGTCTCTTTAAAATCTCCTTTTAGTCTAGGAGTGGTATGTTTTGTTTGTTTTTGTGGTTTTTAAAAATTTTATATATTTGGCACAGGGTCTCTCAGTGCAGCTCAGACTCATAGTGGTCCTCCTGTTTTCAGCCTTCCTAGTGCTGGAATTACAGCTGTGTGCCACCACAGCCGGACTAGGTGGCCAGCTCAGTGTGCCTTAGGGTGGGGCTGCCCCAGCATGTGGTGCAGGAGAGCCAACCCTGGTCCTGCGCTTGCGCTCACCTGAGCAGGTGCTTAGTCCACTGAGCTATCTTGCCGGCCCAGGAGTAGTATGTATTGTGGATTCTTTGTTAAAATGCTCAATTCTTTCTTGATCATGGACTTAATACTTATAGCCTTAATAAAGGTTTCTTGGGACACAGAACCCTTTAGTACATAGGATAGATTAGGACTGCTACAGCAGGATTGCCACAGCAGTGCAGGTAGGGCTAGTAGTATTAGTACAATGTAACTGGGCCAGAAAGGGAGGGACAAAAGTAAATTATTGTAGTAAGTTCCAGTCTTCTTTCCAACAGAGAAAGCTCATCTATATGACAGGAGCTCTGCTTGTAGAACTCAAAACTTGAGTGTTTGCTGTTGTATGGTTCAGTAAGTCAAGAATCACTTACCCTTTTGTGAGCCACATTAGGAACTCACCCTCTATTTGTTTTCAAAAAATTGGACTTAGCAGCTTTTGGAGCACAGTCTTTTGTCAGCTACAGAATATATGTATACAGCTGTCTGTATCAGTAGACTTGCAGCCAATATTAAACATTTGGTTATTTTGAGTACAATTTAAGGCATATTAATTTAATATTTAATATTAATTCATAATAACTCTGAACAGTCAGTTATTTTTTTTTCATGTGGAACATGCTTCTGTGTCTCTGCACTTTCCCAGCTGTTAAGCAATAAAAGTTATTTTCTAAGGTTAATAATAATGGCATAACTTTCAATATTGTAGTTGATTTAAGCTATTTTAATGGGAGGAGGCAGATTTCTGTTAGTGTCCTTTGTACATCTCTTAGGTTCTAAACTATGGTTACCTACCTACTGCTCTAGTGGAAACTAACAAAACTTTAATTGTTAATCAGCCCCTTCGTTTTACAGGTGAAAAACTGGAGACCAGATAATCAGTGACTTGTTTAAGGCTTCAGGGCTTCATGTTAACTAAACTGGAATTCAAAAACCCAGATTTCCTAATTCTCAGTCCATTAGGTTTTGACTGCACCATGCTGTCTCTTTGTGACATAACTGCATTATAAAGACTTTCACAAAAACACCTGCAGCCTGTTAATGGTGATGTATGACAAGCCTGTTGAGAAACTATAACTTAATAAGCTGATAGTTAAGAGTGATTAATAGGACTATATTTCTTCTTTCCCACTGTGCCACAACCTAGGGTAGGTATTTTGTCATCTCAAAATGAGAAAGAACAGATGTATTGTCAGATTATACATCATGGGTAGTCATTAACTTTTATTATCTTTATAAAAATGTTCAATTTCAAGCATACTTGAAAATATGCTTCAAAATATGTTATGCATCTAATGTTACAAAATCATTAAAACTATGAATAGAGAATCCAGTGGCAGCTCATGTATATATATTTGTGTGAGAGAATCAAATCCAGTTGACTCAAATGGGAAAGTTTGTAGGCAGATGCTGAATGTATGGTTACTTTTTAAATCAGTTCAACAAATTCCATTTGATACCTCCTATGTATCCAACACTAGTTTAGGGATTGTGACTCATATGCTGCTGTCCAAGGAAATAAAATCAAGTCATGTAGATGAAATGCACATTTGAAGCAGGATTTAAAACTATGCAGTAGGGCATATAACCAGCCACTGAAAGGTACTGGTGCCAGGGAAGAAGGAAGGTTCTATAAACTTATCATGTAAGACAAATTTGAATATTCAGTCCAGCTGAATTTTTAAGTTGTTTTTCAGACTTGGAGACAAATAAATTGGTCAGTTTGATTGTGTAAATAGCTGGAAAGATAAAAAGTAATAAACTTATGGTATAATAATGCTAGTGTATATCAGCTATTAAGTTCTCAAAAAATTTTTTTCCATTTATGTGTTTGGTACAGGGTCTCACTATGCAGCTCAGACTTGTAGTGATCCTCCTGTTTTCAGCCTCCCCAGCGCTGGGGTTACAGGCATGTGCCACCACGCCCAGACTCAATTGCTGGCTCAGTGCACCCCAGGGGCAGGGCCAGCATGGCATGTGGGACTGGGAATTGAACCCTGGTTCCTGTGCTTGCCAAAGCAGGCACTTAGTCCTCTGAGCTATTTCACTGGCCCTGAGTTCTCAAATTTTTAATGAGTAATGTATTAGCTTTCATAGTTCTTGTTATTCCTTGAGAACTCTGATAATCTGGGTTTCACAATTTGGACACTGCTATGTGTCCACACAGCAACCTAATGAAGATTGTTCTCCTGTTTGCTCAGAATAAGAGCAATATCTGATTTTTCCATGAAAGAAGCTTATTAGGGGCCACTCTTAAAAATCTAGATAGTATTCCTTTGTGTAAGATTTCTCTTTTCCTAAGATTTAGTAATGGAGAAAAGATTAACTGGTACTTGTGTTCAAGTTCCTAAATTCTATGTATAGCAGCTTACTTGACATCTTCACTTGGCATTTACTTTATCAAACTTTAAATATGTCCAAAGCAGAGCTTTTATTTCCCCCTCCCCACTAGCCATCTGTCACCTGTTCTAATCTTCCTTGGAAGTCACTGCAGAGGGGCACCATCACTGCTATATCTCTAGGCAGAGAAGACATTCCTGATTCTTCCTTCTATCTGATACAGTGAGGACATCACCAGTGCTTTGATTTTATCCATCCAATATATGTTTTAAATTGTCTAGCTTCTTTTGCCCTTGTCTAAACTGTCAGTAAGGCTATAGATTCAGGGATCATTTCTATAGTATGTTAAACTGTCACTACCAGTCCCTTGGAGTACAATAATCTAGTACAAAAGAGGGCAGTAGAGCATTGTGCCCCTGAACACAGGTGTAGGAATTATTCAGTATGGATTTCAGTTCCAGTTTTTATGCTATCAGCAGCTCTGTAGAACTGGAATCTGAGCTTTTTGATACTGGAATACCTGATTAAAACAAGAAGCCACACCTGGGACAAGAAAAAAAGAGAGACTAGAGGAAAAAAATGGAAAGGCCAAGGAGATATCTCACTGGCATATGTGCCTGCCTTGTAAATACAAGGAATCAAGTTCAATTGCTGCTGCCAAAAAAAAAAGGAAAGCTTTTACAAAGAAGGAAAGGCTGAAGCCGGGAAGGGGAATGGGAAAAAAAGAATCAAGATATATATCGTGTACAGGCAGAAATTCCCTATGATGAGTGCTATCATTATATGTAAAAAGGTTATATCTAAAATGCACTAATAAATAAAGAAGAAAAAAACTACCAAAACTTAAAATTTGGGGGCCAGGGAGATGGCTCTGTATAATAAGTGCTTCCCTGGCAAGCACAAGGGCCTGAGTTCAATCCCTGGTTCCACCAAAACAAAACAGAAAAAAACCCTAAAACAAAAAAACTTAAAACTCACACATTTTAAGCCAAAAAAAGATGGAAAAGGGAAGAAGGAAGAAGGAGGAGACAAGAAGAAGAAGGAGGAGGAGGAGGAAGAAGAGGAAGAAGAAGAAGAAGAAGAAGAAGAAGAAGAAGAAGGCAGAAGAAGAGGCCAAAAATAAAAGGTAAACCTTTAATCAGTTACTGCAATGACATAAGCAAGAGGCTGAGGCAGGCGGAGGCACTGACCTTTCCCACACCATTTCCCTCATGGAGCTGTGCACAAGCGGATGTCAGGGAGATTGGCACAGGCTTGGGAGCTGCCTCTTTGTCCAAGGAGTGAGTATCTGTTAGCATTGGGGATCAGTATTGTAAAGTCAAAGTGGAAAAAAGTGTTTTCAAGTTTTCTCTTTTTTTGTTCTCCATAAAGTGGCTTTGGCTTGACTAATAAGACCTAATATTGAAGGTGCCTGCATTTGGAATGGAAATATGCTTGCCTAAGAACAAAGCTGGCCAGGGAATTTACAACTGAGATCTATTATCAGTTCTGGAGGTCATATGAAATGCATGTCACTGGGCTAACATCAAGGTGTCAATATATTGTCTTCTCTTTACTGAAAGGAGAATCTATTCTTTGTCTTTTCTAGGTTCTAGAAATTTGGCTCATGGCCCCTTACATCTTTAACGTCCAGAATGACAACCTGAGTCTCACATCACATTGCCCTGATACTGACTCTCATGCCATCTTGTGATTGTTTGGTTTCTCCAGATAATTCAGAATAATTTCCCCATCTCAAATTTACTCTATTAGCAACTTTAATTCTAAGCTCACTTTAATTTCCCCCTTGTAATGTAGCATATTCACAGGTCCCAAGTGTTAGGGTATGTACACATACACTGTGATCTGGAAATACATTTGTGATTAAAGCCTTTCTATTTAATTTTAATTCATAATTTGTTTTATTATGAAAAGCAACATTTTCAAAGTATTTTAAAGGGACATTTTAAGTCCTTTCATCTTTCTTAAGTGTATTGTTTTCTTAATAAAATTCAAAATTAAAATTTATTTTTATTAATCATTATATATACATGTTTGCAGCATGTAATGATTACATTTGTTATGGGAAATGAGTACATGTACATGTAAATTTTTTTTGCTGGCATTAGATTTATTTATTTACTTTTTTTAACAATCCTTATCAAATTAATTATCACAAATATAATTAACAGCCATACTAACAGGCCCACAAACAAACAAAGGCAATTATACCAAATCAAGGTATACTTTTGTGAATTGTGAAGACAACTGTTCAAAACACAAGACAAACTGATGGGGGAAGAGGGAGAAGAAGAAAGGGATAAAGAAAAAAAATGTATATACAAGATAGTTAAGATAGTCATACAGCTAGCTTCATTAAAAAGTTTTATGCTAATATTGTATCGACAAATTTCATGCTTATTATCTTCTACTCTGAATAACTAGTGTGAAGACAACAAGATGCAGGGTATCAATTATTGTAATTGTCTGACCTGTTTTGCAACTTGGTTTCATTGTTATGTGTATCAGTTTTTTTCCCTTAAAAAGAAAAGTATACTTTCAAGTACATTGTCCTTGCTGGATTACCATAACATGTTTTTTTGTTGTCTGACTTTTACTTTACTCCTTATATATTGGGCTTTTCATAAAAATGTGATATTCATTTTGATTTGCCTTGTTCAACATTATGATCTCAAGATGTACCCATTTTCCCACAAATAACTCAAGTCTACCTTTATAGCAGACTATTACTGCATTGTGTGTAAGTATCATATTTCTTTTGTCCATTCATCTGTGGGTGAACATGTATTTATTCTGCTTCCAAGATTTAGCTATTATGAATTGGGCTGTTGTAAACATGGATATGCACATATCACCATGATATTGTGTCTTTAAGTCTTTTGGGAAGATACCTAGAAGAAGAATGGCTGCTTCAAATGAAACCCCTAGGTTAATTTTTTGAGGAATATCCATACTGATTTGCTGGTTTTAATAGCCATTACATAGATGAGACATTGAGGCAGAGATTTTAAATCAATTAAAATCACATTAAATTTGAATTTGAATACAAAGAGTTTGGTTTTAGAGTCCTCTCTAAATTGCTATAGTAGGCTTCCTTTCAAAATATATTTTTTTTTGGTGGAATTGAACTCAGGCTCCTTATTTATTTATTTATTTCCATTTATTTTTATTTTATTAAAATACAAGTGTCAATCAGACAGTTTCAAAACACCTTAACCATACAGAGTCGATGAATTAATACATAGCAAACTGTTTTCATAGCGTTTTGGTATTGTACAAGGTGCATACATGGTATTATATTTACAGGTTTTTTTTATAGCTGAAATTATATCAAAAATTCAATAATTATTTACCTAGTGGATGACCATAGCACTAAAAGCCGACATAATATCCTGTCCAACCACCATTAGTGCAGATCTTGCCTATCATAGAATTATGTAGAAGCACAGCGTTATCTATCCCAACTGTACTGTCTATACACACACATCATG
>PVKA01008168.1:0-74156 GCA_004027165.1 Ctenomys sociabilis | reverse complement strand
AAAAAAAAAAAAAAAAAAAAGAAAAAAAAAATGAACAAATATATTTAGAAATGCAGTTAAGCCCTTCTCAGCAAAGGACTGAGAAGTTTTAAAAAGTGGTGGTAGCTAGGAGGATAGAGACTTGAAAACTTAAAGATAAAAATAGAATACTTAAAACTATAGCTCTGATAATAAGAATTTAAGTGGCTAGCCTCCAGACAGAGAAAAAAAGTTATAATATAATAGTTAAATAAAACAATAATACTTTAATCACCTTTATAGCAATGCTCAGTCCACATTAAAATTCTATACGCTATAAGAAGGAAAATTATCTATAACAAAGGCAAAATAAATGGAAGATCTATTGTTAAGGCAGTTGCAGAAATTAGGAAGCCAGAACATCAAACTACATATTATTAATATGTTAATTTACAGCAAGAAATGGATGTATTAGGTCAAGTGATAAAGGTATTTCTGTAGAAAATTAGAAACTCCAGGAAAGTACCACATGCCAGTTGCAGAAATGGGTAATAAAATACCTGAAATAAAATTCATTCGATAAACTTAACAGAAGATTTGACATGGGTGAAGAAAGGGTAAGTGGATTTGAAGTCAAATGAAATTATCTAAATGAAAGCATGACAGAAAAAGATGATTGAAAAAGAGGCACTAATGGAGGCAGCCACTGCTGCTTGCGGGATGCCTGCGAGCCAACTGCAGGGCAGCTGGTTACTTGCTAAGGTGTATCCTGTGGCCAGATGAATTATAAAGATGTTCCCTTCTTCTGAGGTGCATGGAGCTTACTCTAGTACTCTTGGCTTGGCAAAGCAGAATCTACATGGGATAAGCAAGACTCCACTCGCCCTATCTCTACAAAGACCACAGGCTCCTCTACCCATCCTCAGCCACCAAAAGAAGGCCTTTCTAACATCTTCTGAACCCCTCATGTTGGTAGGAACCCATTTTATGTTTACTCCAAAAGACACCCTGGATAGTATACAATACAATTATACAGAAGAATGTAACACAAACATTTAGTACTTGCTACCCAGATAAAACAGAGCACCCCTGTCCTCGCCCCCCCCCACACTGAGTGATGTGAGAATCTGAAAAAATATCCAGGGTGTACACTACATGCTGCACAGAATGGGAGCAGGACACTTTCTTAAATTCAAATTGTAGCGTTTGTATTACAGACAGAGTTATTACTTTGACTAATTGGAAAATATGGGCTGCAGCTTTGGGGTACATCCACACATCTCCCTCCTACTTGCTTTCCACAAGAATGTACGACTACTCAAATCTCACTTTTTTTTCTTAAAGAGAATAAAATAAGAAAAATATCATTAAAATGATACAGAATTTCAAAGCAAGATGATAGGCAATCACCAATGATTATAATAGTGCATATTGTTAACTTCAAAGTAGTTCTTCAGATTACCAGATGCAAGTATGTATAATTAGTTGAAATATAAATATTAACTGTTCTTTTCAATAAACCAATAGAAAACAGCAATAATATTGTCTTAGGTATCTGGTCTAGATAGATAGATAGATAGATAGATAGATAGATAGATAGATAGATAGATAGATGGATGGATGGATGGATGGATGGATGGATGGATGGATGGATGGATGGATGGATGGATGGATGGATGGATGGATGGATAGATGGATGGTGGACAGATGGAAAGATAGAAAGAATATTTTCTTTTCCTCTTTTCTTTTTTCTCTAACAGTTTTATCTTAGCAAGATAATGAGTTTGGGGATGTAGAGAGTAAGAGAATGATGAAAATCACAATATTACTAACTTGTGAAAGCCAGGCTACCAAAGTGCTGCAGTTGCAGGACACTCAGCCATAGGGCATGTCAATTCTTCAAATCTTATCCAAGCTCCACCACAGGAAGACAAAGCAGCAGTTCACAACATTTGCTGCACCAGAGTTTAAAGACAAACTCCACCATATTTTCAACCAGGTTTGCATTGGTGCCTTCTTTAAACAAAAGAATATATAACGGCAAATTGTGTTACATGGGACAATGGCACTTAACCTTTCCAGGGTCCCACAAGATGACAGACAGCAATTAATTCAAATAAAATGAATGGCATGTATTTTAGCAACTGACTACAATTTGAGTTCTTAAGCAATGAGCTCTGCTTCTATTTAATTTGCATGCACTCCGGAAACTCCCTCAAGGTGAATTCACAAGTTGCCAAGAAAATGTGTAGCACTCTACAAACTGGTTAGAACTGAGTGGAATTCACAAAGTCCACTGAACAAAAATTAGGATAGACATTTCTTTGTAGCTAATATTAATATATATGCACACATATATGTGAAAGACACAATATATAAATTCATACATAGTGACATATATTACACATATAAATGCATATATATCACAGACAAATGTGTATATGCATCCATATGTATATGTGTTCATACATATATGAAATTAGCAGTTATATTTTCCCTAGTCAATACCCATGATTCATGAGCATGTCTTATGAGGTAGACAAACAAAACCCAGAAGTGCTTCCAGAGACTCTTCAATTTAAGTGGAATTAAAACCCACACAATGAAAGATACATGCAACAAAGAGGAGGAAACTTTTCTTCCATTCATATGAAATAGTTAACTCAAAATATTTGTAGAAACGAAGGACTTTGGTAGAAATTTGATAACAGTAGACCTCTAGTGGTTACTTGAGTAACTGATGATTTTACTATTTTGCTTACTTAACTGCATTTTTCAGGCTAACATCAGGTATTCTGGGATATTATTTCACAGGGCAACAGTATGAACAGTAGTAGGGGTGAATTTATATATTTGGAAAAAACATGAAGTGAAACAAATTTCAGTGGTATTTTGATCATAAACATCAAATGAAACTATTTTACCATTTTAACACTTCAAAAAATGTTTATTTTTAAATCTCCCTTTCCAATCAAAAAATAATTTCGTGGTTTTTTCTTACTTCATATTAACTGAAACATATTGGCATTTTTGTTTTTCTTTATTTTTTGTTGTCATTTGTTTTTTGAGACAGGGTCTCCATGGGGTACTGGCCGTGTGCTCACGCTTATAGTTACCAGGCTGGTCTCAAACTCAAAGTGATCCTCCTGTCTCTACCTCCCAAGTGCTGGGATTACAGTTGTATGCCGAGATATATTATGAAATTTAAATATGGAAACAATAAATACAGAATGTCACTTGTAGTGGAAACAATACTTGTATTTATCTTTACATTAGGATAAAAATGAACATTCATTTAGGAGAATGGCATCCGTAGCCCTACCTACATTGATCAGTCCATGGAAATACTAATGGACATCAACTTTATTCTAAGGAATATCACAATGTCTTAAGCAGAATCATACCTCATTCTTCTCTTCTGAATTTAGGCTGTTTTATGAAGGATTTGGGAAACATTAGAATGGCCTCCTAGGAATGAAACACCCTCATCCGAATCTCCTCAACAGATCAATACCTGCGTACAAGTATTAAGGCATTCTTTCACTATGTATCATCACATTATTTTTTAAGAATGTAGGAACTTTATCGGTTCAATTGATATTTTGTCAGTTCAAACATTTTATGAATTCCATCAATATTTTATCAATCTTTAGTAATTCATGTTTAAGATAACTTGTCTTTGTATGTAAAGTTAGGTTCTGCATAGCAACTTTAAAGTCAGGAATAGACTAATATATTAGTCATCTTAATAAGTGTAAGCATTTACCAATGCTTCCACAAGAGTGAAATGACCTAATTGTACACTTTTCTGAATGTATCTGTTAAGTAGTGTACAACTGTATAATAACAAGACAATGAGAGAGGTATTAAGCTACTTATTATTCTCATAGGCACAGGATGTAGAGCAAACATAGTTTATGAACATGTATTAATCTAAAGATGGATTTGTAAAACAGTGAGCACCTATAAAAGAACCCAGATATATAACAAATATAATACTCAAAGTATTATACGTCCCACAAGGTAGTGAAAAGCAGAACAATGACCACGATGACTGATTAAATATCTCTGCCAAGTTCTAGAAATCATTATCTCTGGCTTCTGCTCCAAAATTGATGGCTACTACAACATTTGCATTTGGAGAGTGAGCATCAGCTTATATGACACCAGTTCCAGCAGGCCAAAGGAGAGAACGAGTTTCCTTCAACTGAAGCGAGTCTATACGTCCACTTCCAGTCAAGAAAGTCAGCTTACCAGTGGCAGTTCAGTCAAGTCTAGATACAAGAGTCTCTTTTCCCACCACGAGTACCCATTTCCCTTTATCCTAACAGAAAAAGTCTGAGAAAGGTGTGTAACAGAATCTGTCCTGTTCTCACTGTCCTCCACGCATGAGGAATATTCTAGTCAGGTGTCTATCTTGGTTTAAAGTGCTGAGGTTGACCACAATTTTATTTTTGGTTTTCAGGTAATAGATTCATCCCAAAGACAGAGATTCTTCCCTTCACAGATCCTTCAGCTTCTTTTCCTTGCTGCCATTCTTCGTGCCAGTTATGATGTCTGTAAGTTTGCTTCAGTCCATATTCCTGAGCTCACTTCGCCTAGATTCCGGATACTGGCACTGAGCTCCTTGGGAACAGGTGAACACAGGGCCTCCCTGTGCAGCTTCAGTCCTCCCGGTCACTCCCTGGATAGTGAAATACCAAGACACATACTTACTCTGGTCTTCTGCCGTCAGATGTTCTGTCTACTCCTGCTTGTGGTTACTAGGTGTTTTCCAGTAAATGTTGCATCACATTTCTTCAAATTGTGCTTTCCTACTATAATTGATCTCTTAGCTTATTTTCAAAGGGGAAAAATAGAAGTTCTCATGTGATTATCCAGCCATATTCTTTCTATAATTTATGCATCAGATTTCTAGGCTTTCGCTGTTATTTACAGTGAAGACTTGTATTCAATGCCTGGATCTTATAAATGAAAGCCATGACTTTAAAAATTTGTATCTATGCTTAAAGTTAAGAACACTTACTTAAGGACTTCTCAAACAATGGATCCTTTTATTTATTTTTTTTTTTTCCTATGCCAGGCTAAATTTCATGCCAGTTCACTGGAAAGCTCTGGGTTCTGAGCCAGCCAAATCACTCAGTGGATTAAAGCACGTGCAAGCAGGCTCAGAGTTCAGGGGTTCGATCCCCGGGCCTGCTGTGCCAGCCCCACCCCTGGGGTGCACTGAGACAGCGAATATGACTGGGCGTGGTGGCATGCACCTGTGATCCTAGCACTTGGGAGGCTATAAACAGGCAGATCACTATGAGTCTGATCTAGTAGTGAGATCATGAACACCTTGTAAACCCTTCCCTAAAATATAGAAAAAATAAAAAAACTTCATAGAATGCTCTGGGTTCTGCCTGAAGGTGTGCCAAAGGAACTAAAGGCTAAGCACACATGGTTTAATATCCAAATGCTACCCAGTTCCACCGTAACAGTTTACAGTTTCCAAGGCCTTGGCACACACCTTTTTTTCTGACTGTATTAACTTACAGATTCCTGCCATAACTCTATGATGCTAATAAGACAAATATAACCTCTACTGGAAGACAGAGGGCTCCTTATTGTCATCTCAGGAAAGGATCACAGGCTACATCACGGAGCTGGTGTCTCAGCTCTGTTCCTCTGAACCCTGGTCCACCGCTCGGTCCATTTGACAACACCGTCACCCTCCATTATCTGTAATGCAGGTCGGTGTCTGCTTTCCAAAGATGATTTAGAAAACACTTGCTTAGCGTTATTTTTAAAACTGAGAGCAATATGGCTGATTAGAAAGAAAAACACAGAATACACGTTTCAAGGAGAATAATGCATGACAGAAGAGTGTCTAATGATTGTGAAATTGTGTTTTATTATCATGCTACCACCTTAATAGGGTAAAGAATTATTTTTCCAAAGGAAAAAATATCTAGTATAAATATTTTTCACTCCAAAAATAATATTCCTTAGCTTCTCACTTAGAAAGTAGTAACTGACTCTTTATCTATATTTTCTTTCTTTTTTTTAATGTATTTAGTACAGGGTCTTCAGGATCTCAATACATGAAAAGGAGTCGTAGTGATCCTCAGGTTTTCAGCCTCCCAAGTGCTGGGATTACAGGCATGCGCCACCACACCCAGTCTCAATTACCATCTCAGGAGGCGGGGCCAGCATGGTCCCTTTGTCTGCCTAAGTAGGTGCTTTAATCCACTGAGCTGTCTGGCCAGCCCTTACGAAGTCTTTATAATCAGAAAAGAGGGAGCCTAAGTGATAATTGATTATGAATCTCTCAATTCATCAAAAATAAGTTCTCAAAGCCACAGTATCTCATATCCTTAACAGACTTTGTTTTAGAATGCAAGGAATTCAATTTTTAAAACTTACTACCTGATTTATTGTTTTATTTTGAATATTTGGTTATATTTAAGTAGGACTAAACATCCCATTATAATAGCTACTTAAAAATAAAAAAAGCAATAGCTACTTAATTAAATCCTGGATAATTTCTATTGTCCATATACTTCAGAATTTTAAAATTATGCTTGTTAAATTAAAATAACCATTACTGTTATATAAAGTATAATATTTCAAGATATGATTTATATGATCAATATTTCAAATAATCTTTTATTTGGGTGCTTTATGTAGCAAAACAGTGCTCTTCTTCAAAAAAAGCAGAAATTTTATTGTTAACTCACACAAAGCAAAGTTGAAATATTATAAAATAAAAAGCTTAGAAGATAAGGTAAATCATTATTGGTGTGAATAGATGCTGGTGAATGAAAAGTATTTTTCTTTTTCTTTTACCAAAGCTTAGTCTCATTATTTAGAAAAAAGGAAGCAGAGGAAAATGAAATGAGCCAAAATTATAAATGCAGAGGAGGGGGTTGGTCATAATTTCTTATTACCCTTTCCATACAAAGGAAGAATAGCAAGAAGTGAAAGAAATCATTGAAAGTCAATTTTGTGTTTAGTAGATAAAAGAAAATATGAATTTTAAACACAGGACAATTATTGTCAAGAGATATTATTGAAATAAACAGAATTTACATTTGGTGTTCGTGTTTTAGAAAGCTTAGATGGAACCAATATATCTCAGTTCCTAGGATTAATATTGTATTTCCTTTATAACAATGTAGAAACAGAAAGGATGCACATGTAACCTACAATATAGGAAATATCTATAGTAACTATTTTAGAGAGGTTAAAAACCTCTGGCCATGTGCAAACACAAGCCAGAACATGAACTCTCCACTCAGATAGTATGAATAGACTGGGTATGCAGAGGACAAAATGTGTAAGCAAGTAAAGCTTCCAGAATGTAACAAATGCAGTGACTACAGAGGGGCCCTGAAGGCAGTTTAGGAATTCATGGTTAAGGGCATCAACTCTGAAACTAGGAGACTGGTGTTGCAATCCTTCTAGTTCTACCACTAATCTCTTGTGGTGACTATAGGGTGCGAATACTCTCTGGTTTTTCATTGACACCGAGAAAATAACAATGAGGTGGTACTACTTTGAACCTTATAAAATTCTTTTAACACTACCAGGTATTCGATAATAAATTAGAAAAGTTTAGTTCTAATTATCATCTACTTTTTCTTAGAAATATTTTAAAATATAATTTGACATTAATGGCTAATTCAAATGAGAGTTCATATAATTTATAGACACTAAAAAACTGTACACATGGTGTTACAGTTTGTGTATAGGTGTATACCAGAAGCCTCATGCAGTCTTGGGGAGGTTTCTGGAATTTGCGGTCCATTATTGTGGGTGTAGGTGCTGCACCCTCCCTGAGACAGATAATTTCCATTACAATGCAAGGAGAGGAGAGAGGCTAGCTAGCTGGCAGAGCTTCTGCGGCTCCCTTTTGTTCTCTTGCTCTTTGATGTTGCCACCAATGGCTGCTCTCTGCCATTTGCCACTGCGCCTTGGAGCCAGCTGAGCATGGACTGAAGCCTCCAGTAACCCTGAGCTAAATAAACCTTTGCTTCCTTCATTTTGGGTGTTGGGTATTTGTCCTGGCAATGAGAAAAGAGGAACTGAGACACATGGCTTTTAAGATAATTGACTGGCATTATTAATACGTGTTGAAGTAGTAAGTGTTCTCCCAGGAACCAACTCAGGTTGTCCTAGACATTCAATGTGCTGGCTCTGCTATACTAGTAATGCTGATCTGATTGCTCTCCCTTAGTTCATCACAAATTTGAATAAAGATAAAGGTAAGCAGTGATGAATTGGACATTTTATTCAGTATGACAGCGAGATCTATATTTTAGGCACTGTTACACCAAAGCCGTAGGAATGTATTCATAAAACAAAGCCCCATTAGAATATAGATTGATTTCAGATCCTTAACCCAAAGGTCCAAAACTTTAAAATTAAAGACATAGTTCATTTTTCCAAAAATCTAATGGTGCTCCTACTGAAGAAAATCCTAAAAAGCTCTCTAGTGTCTCAAGACTCAGGATAAATTTTGGTGATTTTTTTTTTCTTTTTTTGTGGAACTGGGGCTTGAACTCAGGCCCCTGAGCTTGCCAGGGAAGCACTTATTCCATTGAGCCATCTCCCTGGCCCCTGAGAATAAATTTTATAGAAAGCTCTTCAAGGAGAGCTATTACTATTATCCTTGAGACTATTACAATTCTCATTCTTTCTTTTTTTCTCTCCCTTGTTTTCATTCTCTCCCTAACAAGCATCTGGACACACACCTACATGTATGCACACAGGTTTATATATTGAAGACAGAAGAAAGGATAAAATATTTTAAGTAAAGAAAGTAGTGTTAGCTTGCTGACCCTTATACAATACCCATGAGCCTCCACATTTACTAGTTTCTTTCTTTGCTAATTTTTTAAAAAAATTTTATTGAGATACAAAGAGCAATGAGATAGTTTCAAAATCAATTATTAGGAGAGTTTCAATAATTAATACATTGTACTTTGTTGTCTTAGTGGTGCATACACTAGTTTCTTGCCAAAGATGGGAGAACAAAGAAGACAGCGCCAGTGCTGGATAACTTGTATGGGGAAACTGGAGAGAGAAAGGGAAGTTTGTTCAACCAACAGTCTGTCTTATTTTCTGAGCACTCTTCCCAAATATATCTTGGAATTAAAATGACTCTTTAAGGATGAGTGGATCAGCTGGGAAAAAGATAAAACCAAGCTGCATCCATCATTCTATTTCCCCTTCTGTAGTCTAAGTAATCACTAAACTCATTGAGAGATACGCAGAAAATGAGAAGGGAAATGAAACAGAAAAGAAATTTCCAGGAGGAAACACACGGCATTTTGAAACTAGAAAGAAGTGTGGATAGGCAATGTCTAAGCATTTCATTTACAAACATAAAAGTGGTTGTCCCAACCCATTAACAGTTTTTAAATTGGGTTGCAGAATGTCATATTGGCAGAGCCAGAATAAGGAGCTAGGTCTTGAGATTTACAACTGGGAGTAAATTCATACTACCTTCTTGATGAACTCACTATGATCTCAGAGCTGCTTCAATTATGGTCTTGTTGCTCCTGAGTACATCTTGGCAATAGACCAGGGAAACTACAAGATGAGAACTATAAGGGAAACCCAACTGCATCTGGAATTCTGGCAAGTGACAGCAAATCCAAGAGTTGAGTACATTATTACTCCAGAAGTAAGCAGAGGAGAAATTCTGAAATACACCTTCATTTTATATTGTTATTCAGTATATCAACCAGTCCTTGGCTCCAAAGAGGATGTATAAAAATGAATAACATGGGGTCACCCAGCAAGCACATGTTCCTCAGTTAGATTCCGGGCATCACAAACAAAAATTTTAAAAATTAAAAAAAAAAAAAAAGCAAAGAAAGATTAGAAGGTGCGTTTTGCTTCCTACCAAGGTAATCCAATCAATTGGAGAAGTGGGACTCACAGCAGAGCAACTGTAGCACAAATTTATAATAAATATACTGAAACATCTGTTCAATTCCTTTCTTCAATATCCTCTAGCTAGTCCTAATCTGCTTTTGCCAATCTTAAATATAACTACATTCTCCATACATGTAGCAAATATTTTTGTGGTCAGGTGCTTTTAGCCTCACATTGTAGTTGATTTGTCAGTTTGTACAGCTGTCTTGCAAAACCAGGATCAGTAAGAAGAAAAAGACTGCTGAAGAAGATCCTTAAACTGAGAAAATTCAGGTTCTTGCAATTGTTCACTGAGGATGAGGGCATTTGAGCACATGCACAAAAGCTGTATGTATATTTCAATACATTTCTGGAAACATAAGACTCAATCCTATTTACGTGTTAATATATGTAACATAATATCCCAAAACTAAAGGATTCAATTTTTTTTATCTTTATTTGGACAGGATCTCACTACTTAGTTCAGACTAAGTGATCCTCCCATCTCAGCCTCCCTATTTCTAGGATTACAGATATGCACCACCACGTTCAGTTTCAGGGACTGGCATGGCAAACTCGGGGTTCTGGGTCCAGCACAGCATGCAGTACAGGGGATTGAGTCTGGGTCCTTGCTTCTGCCAGGCAGGCACTTAGACTGCAGATGATTTTTATTGATTACTTGATTCTAATAGATTTTGGCTTTTCCTGAAGCTGCTGAAACTTTGAACACTGACTCTATGCAAACATACATGGAAGGAAACACAAGCCTGCAGAGAATGACAAACCCCAGAGCAATATTTCAAAGCAAAGAACCCATACAGATGTATGTAGAACTCCAAATTAATCTGACATCCTTCACTAATCTTATTAGAGACACCAAAATAAGCCTGGAACCAAGCCGGTTTCTCTTAATGTTTCGGAAGACCTAACGAAGACTGGTTTCTAAGGTATGGCACCCTTCAGACTGAAATAAATATTGCAGGACTATAAATAATTATTGATTTATATTAAAGAGTGTTTATGCAATATGGCTAAAGTACCAGAAATGAAAAGGTTCAAGGTAGGGAAATTTAAAGAATACAATTCTAAAGGTAAGAGAAAAAATATTCCTTGCAAAAGCATTTTAAATAAAAGTATAGCTAAGCATCCCTTTTTACATTTCTGCATTAGATTAAGCCAAACTGCAGTTCTGCTTTTGGATAATTACTGTTTAAAAGCAATTTCAAATGATTAAATATATGTATATACACAATTATACTCAAAGCAACTTTACCAAAGGATTTAACAATCAAATTTTCCTTTGATTTGTTGTAATATTCCTTGTAATTTCCTGCTTTTTAAATTTTGCTTATAAAGGTAGCTTATTATTGATATAAAAGAGCTCTCTCTCTACCTGAACTCAGAACAATAAATTTAAAAATGTATCATGTAAATTATTAATATGACAATAAAACAATTTGCATTAAAAAGCAGCAATGTTGTGGTTTTCAGATATTTTAAGTCTAGAATATATGAAGTATGTGCAAGTTAAAAATTAAGTATAATAACACTGTCAAGAACAGATTTAACATTGGAGCCAAACATTTTACTACATTTCAATAATTTTTGCTCTATGCCAAGTCTCCTAAGCAATTTCAGCAATTAAAAGAAAACAAACATGCACAACAAAGAAAATGACTTATACAAGAAAACATAATTTCACTCAGGAATTTAGTGCTCAGGCTAGCAAACATTTTAATAGCTTTTATAATTAAAACTCACCATCATAAAATATTAACCACTAAATTTAATTTCCTATAAAGAATATTGTTTTACATCATTTTTATTAAAACATGTTTTATAAGATTTTTCCAATTCAATTAAATAGTGAATAGGAATTGCTTTTATGTCTGGTTTATATGCTTTAATAATTATATTCTATTCAGCCAAATTAGAGGTAATTTCGGTCAGGAGCCTGTTTTTACTAAAATTTTAGCCACATGCACACTGAGTAGTAAAAGCACCTTGTGTGGATGATACATGTGTGTATACGGTCATGTGTATATGCGTGCATGTGTGTAGGCTCTTAAATTACAAGCAGTGTGAGTACTGCCCACATACATGACTGAAGACAGCCTGAAGGTTAGGCAGGCGCACGGGCCAGGGCTCGACCTTCAGCACCACATGCTGTGCCAGCCCTATGGCCAGGGACACTGAGCCAGCCCCCTAGACCAGGCATGGTAGCGCACTCCTGTAATAGCAGTGTTGGGGAGGCTGAAAACAGGAGGATCACTACAAGTCTGAGCTGCACACTGAGACCCTGCACAAAACACACACACTCGCACACACACACACACACACACAAAAAGAACAGACTGAAATTTGTTTACATCAATCATTCTGCACTTAAAAAAATATAGAAGGACTAATATATGGGACAACTGTAACCACAAGAATAGCGACTGAAATCCAAACAACCGTGCACATTGACTCACATTCCAAAAGCTGTGTGCCCAACAGCTTCTGAGCCTGAAGGGTGGACGTAACCTGACTGTTCACATGGCTACTCTTTTCATTTCCAAGATTGTAGGTTTAGATGGTACAGCCTGAAGCATTTCTCCTGTGCTATTATCACAGGAGTGCCTTCTCATCTCATCTCAAATGAATCCTATGCATCTCTGTTGTTAAATAAATTCCCAATGCAATAAATTCCTAGTTTAGCATACAACCTAAATTATGACAAGGCAAAACACTGAAATTCTCAGTACCATATCTCTTTTCTATTCATTTATGTCAAAAGTTGATATTCTCTTTTTAATTTATTTTCTACTATACCCACACAGGAAATGGCCATTTTACAAGTGTACAAGTCAGGATACGTATCATCTACATAGGTGTCCATCATTGCTGTATGAAACAGAAATGCAGCCCAGTTTCACAAACATTTGTTTTCATAGGTTTAATGTTCTACTGTAAATTATTTCAAAGCCTGAAATATTAAATTGAATCCTATGAGACTGACATATTTCATTGATTCAGCTTAATAGATGATGTTTATGTTTATACTCTAATATCTAAGCTATTCTAGTATGTAGTACACATTTATTGAATGAAAAAGGAAATAATGGGCCTCTCACTACCTTTTATTTGCCTTAAGTACCCATAGTGATTCAAGAATCAATCTTTTGAAATTATATCTGTGTTGTAGAGAAGTAGAATAGGTGTACAGATTAAGTCCATATGTTCAAGGCTGTGGTTCAGCTCTGAAATTTGTTTTTATTAACTTCTGATTTAGATGATCTGTTTCTAGGCCTAGTGGTATAGCCTAGTGGAAGAAGCTCTTGCTTAGGTAAGTGCAAGGCCAAGGTTCGACCCCTAGTACCACATGCTGCACCAGCCCTACACTCAGGTGCACCGAGCCGGCGATGGAGCCCAGGCATGGTGGTGCACACCTGTAATCCCAGAACTAGGGAGGCAGAAATTAGGAGAAACACTATGAATCTGAGCTGCATAATGAGACCCTGCACAGGAAAAAAAAAAAAACCTTAGATGATCTGTTTCTTTGTGAAAGTGTGATGTTAAAAATCTCCTTCTATGATTATGTCAATATTTACTTGATCTTTTCATTTCACAAGTTTTTGTTTTATAAAAGTAGATATTCCAGTACTCAGTGCATGTGTACTGGTCATTCTCACTTCTTGTTGGATTGTTCTTTTAACTAGTAGGCAATTTCTCTCCTTATCTCTTTGAATCTATTTCAACTTAAAGTTTACCTTGTCAGATAATAGAATTGCTATTCCTGCTCATTTTCATGATCCTAGTGAAAGAAATGTTATTTTCCTTATCTTGATTTTATATCTATGCATATCCTTTTGGATTAGATGGGTTCCTTGAATGCAACAAATTGCTAGATTCTGGTTTTCAATCCAATCAAGGCTGTTAACATTGGTAGATATTACTGAGTTATGTTGGTTATTTATTATTAATGTATTCATTTTTAATATTTTAAAAACTATTTATTTCTATGCAGCTCAGACTTGTAATGATCCTCCATTTTCAGCTTTCCCAGTGCTAGGGTTATAGGTGGGTACCACTATACCTGGATGCGTGCGGGAGTTTAGTAGCCAGCAAGGCATCAGGTGCTGGAGATCGAACTCAGATCCTTGTGATTGCCAGGCAGATGCTTAGACCACAGAGCTATGTTACTGGCCAGTCATTGCATTCCTTATTTTCTGGAATATCATCTGTTTTACTTTTGCTAACATTTTTGTTGTTTTTTATCCACTAAATGCAATAATGTCCTCTGTGTTTTAAGCTTTCTCTAATCCTGCTTCTATTGAGAATGTCCTTGAATATTTTCTCTAGGCCTAGTTTAGCACTAGTGCATCTCCTGACCTGGTGTATTTTATACAAACTCCTTATTTCTTTGTTTAATTTTATTCAGTAAAAGAGCTTTACTTGGGTTTATGGGTCTGAAGGGCCAAGGGCTCACATCTGGTGATAGCCTTCTCTCTGGGACACCCACAGTTAAATGTGGCATCATATGACAAAGAACAGATAGTGTCTGTCTTCTGGTCCCTCTCGTTCTTATAAAGCCATCAGTATTTCACCTTTGGTATCCATCCTTGACTACTGCATAATCCTGCTCACAACCAACCAAAGGCAGCACCTCTGAGCACCATGGTAGGATCAAGTCCCCACTTCATCCCTGTGATATCTCACAGTGGAGGTAAAATTTCAGCACATGAGATCTCAGGGAAACATATTCAGAGCACATTTAGACCTTAGTGCCCTCCTACAAGAGTTTACTGTATAGCCCAAGCTGGCCTTGAACTTGTCATGTAACTTCAAGGTGGCCTAAAACTCCTGATGACCCTCATGCCTCAGCCTTCGAAGTACTAGGGTTGCCAGCACGTGCCGTGCCTAGCCTGGACATCTTCCTTTTGTTCTCGACTCTTCTTTTCTCATCCACTTTCTTTTGTTTCTTTCTTTTTTTTTTTCAAACTCCTTATTTCTTCATCCACCTAAAGAATAGCTGTGTTGGGTGAGTTAATCTGTGTTGGAATTTTTTTGCTCTTAGGGCTTGAAATGCTTCACTCCACACTCTCTGGCCATTAGAGTTTGTGCTGCAAAGTCTGCTGTGATCCTAATGGCAGAATAATTTGTTTAGCTAACAAGTTGAGGACATTTCAGTCCATATTCAGCTGGCTCAGTGACACATGGCAGAGGGTAACAGTTAATGATGATGGAAGGCAGCAAAAAGAGTATGGGGTATGACTTTCTGTGCATACTATATTCTATGTATGTTATTCATTTTAGGGCGGCAGTGGTAGCACATCCCTAATTCCAGCATTACACTGTGAATCAATCACACACTGTAGATTCAGGAGCTTCCCAGCAGCAATCCACTACCATTACTACATGAGGAACTGGGGGGACATCCAATATTTATATTTATATATTTATAAATGTATATTTTATATTTTTAATAATAGATGTTGCCAGGCAAGTGAAAGAAACTGAAAAGATACATATAGGAAATGAAGAACTCAATTATCACTATTTGTAGATGACAAATGATTTCTTCAAATTTATTTGAAGAAACAGAAAACTCTATCAAAAAAACCTTAAAATTAATAACTAATTTCAGCAATGTAGCATGATGCAAGACCAACATATAGAGGTAATTACCACTATGGGCATATCAACAATATACAGGATGAAAGCTAAGTTATCAATGTTACTGGTCATTCGTGAGATGCAAATTAAAGTGCACTAAATTCCATCCACCCCAGAAAGAATAGCTTTCATCAGAAGTCAACTGATAGCATATGGCAGGGCTGTGAGAATAAGGAACCCTTCTCCACAGTTGGTAGGAGAATAGACTAGTGCAACCACTGTGGAAATCAATGTTGAGATTCCTTTATAAGCTAGAATTAGAGGGCTCATTCGACTCAGCTGTTCTCCACCTAGAGATCTTCCCAGAATAATTAAAAGGTTCATACTACAGCAATATATATGCACCCATGTTTATAATAGCACAAGTTGTAATAGCTATCTCTTAGAAACAACTGAAAAGCCCCTTGACTGAGGAACAGATAAAAAAGATATAAAGAAGCTATAAACAAGGATACACTAGAGACTTTTATAAGGAAAAGGATACAACTCAAGACCATGCTCATAGATGAAATAAATCAGATCCACATGTGTAAACATCATACTGTCTCACTAGTGTGAGAAACCGAATGAATAAACAAAATCCAAACTGCAAAATTGATATTGTGAACTGGGAAGAAACTGTTCTAAAGAAAAGACAAACTGTGATGGAGGAAAAGAGAAAAGAAGAAAGAAAAAAATACATTTATATATGAGATAGTTAACTGAGTTGTACAGCTACTTTCTCTTAGTTCATTGAAAAGAAAGCTTTGTGATAACATTGTACAAGGTGTCATAACTATATCTTGTACTCTGAATAGCTACTATGAAGACAACAATACACAATGTATTAATTATTGTAACAGATTAATAGCTGTTAATCTGTTACAATAATTAATACTAATTTAAAACTTTTTTATTTTATTTTTCTCTTTAAAAGAAAAAAAGAATAAATTTCCTAAACATCATCATATTAAAAAAGAAAAGAATACAATTCATAGCTGCTTCAAGAAAAATGAAATATTTAGCAGTTTACCCTAGTCAAAGATGTAAAAAAAAAACACCAACAAAGGAAACTACAGTAGTCTGAAAGAGAAGATTGAAGAGGCCATCAGAAAATTCGAAGACGCCCCTTGTTGGATTGGCAGGCCCAATGCTGTCAAAACGGCTATACTTCCAAAACTGTAATATGGAATTAATACAGTTTCAATAAAAATGCCATCAGCTTTCTGTACCTATCTAGAATAAACAATCCTAAAATTCATATGTAATCCCAAGAAGAGACTCCAAATAGCAGAAGTCATTTGGGGCAATAATAAGAGTAAAGCAGATGGCATGGCTATACTGCAAAGACCAATAATAAAAGTGGCCTGGCACCACAACGAAAAGCAGATACACAGACTAATGGACACCTCTCCCAGATACATTTAAGTAGTTGATCTCTGAAAAAGCATCCAACAACATAAGGTGGAGGAAAAATAGTTTACTCAGAACGTGGTGTTGGGAAAACTGGTTATCTGTTTATAGAAGAGTGTAAGTGGCCCCTTATCTAACACCATACTAAAATAAAACTGGCCCAGCTATCTAAACATTAAAAGAGAAACATTATGCTGTTTAATAGACAAGATAAGTAAAATTGTTGAAGACACAGGAGGACTAGGAAAGGATTTTCTAAACAGTACCTCAATTGCACAGGAAAGAGCAGCAAGAATCAACAAATGGGATTATGTCAGACTAAAAACCTTATGTACAGTAAAAGATTCAATTAGTAGAGTGGAGACAGCCCACAGAATGGAGAAAAATACTTTTGATAGCTACTTCTCAGACAAAAGACCAATACCTAGAATACATAAAAACTCAAAACATTAAGAGAAATAGACACTCTACAGGAATAAAAACAAATGATCAAAACTTTATGTAAAAGACGCTCAACATCTCCAGCTACTACAGTGATGCAAATTAAAACAACACTAAGATTCCATTCTACTCTGGAAAGAATGGCAGTCATCAGGAAATCAAGTAATAACAAATGCTGGCATGGCTGCAGTGAGCAAGGAACCCTCCTGCACTGTTAGCTGGAAGCAAACTAGTAAAAACGTTGTGGAAATCTGTATGTAGGTTTCTCAAGAACTGGCGTTAGAAATTCTATAAGGCCCAGCTATGCCCTTGTTGCTCATCTTCCCCGAGGAGCTTACATCATCCTACTATAGCAATACATGTGCAGCAATGTTTTTAGCAATACAATTCTTCAGAACAGTGAGGGCAGACTACTTGCCCATCAACTGATACCTAGATAGAGAAAACGTGGTATCTATTTATGATGGAATACTACTCATCTATAAAGAATGAAAAGTCTAAGGCATTCGTAGGAAAAATAAATGCACCCGTAAAACAGTGTTGAGTGAAGGAAATCAGACATACGAGCTTGAATAAAGTATGGTATCCCTCATCTGGCTGAGGTAAAATACAAAGAAAATAATGAAAGATGGATAGAAAGGGACAATGGGACAGATCTCATGTAATAAGGAAGTCACCCAAAGGAATAAGGAGAGAAGAATGGCTGAGGGGAGGGGGATAGGAGGTCGATGGTGATACACAGAAGCCTAATGACCTCCAGCAGCGTAAATATTATAAACTACAACGCGTGAGAAGACCAACAGTATCAACAGGTATGAAAAACAGGAGACTGGGAAACCAGAGGAGAACGAGTAGGGGAAGGGAGGGATGGAAGGATAGGAAAAAAGCGCAATATGAATACATAAGTGCTCCCCAAGACGGCTGTAAACTGCATGAATTACACACGTGTACTGCTGAAATAATATAAAGTGAAAAAACATCTTTGAATGGGACATTTGCCTTCTTTTTGATGATTTAACCTCTAAAATTGGCTTCCTACTTGAATAAATTCTATTTGAAATATATCTTAATGGAAGGCAAAGACTTCTGCTATGAAATCATAGGCATCAAAGAAAATATTTAATATGGAAAATGGAAATAATTTACACAAAATTATTTGTAAATGTTTTCTTAATAAAAGCCATTTAGGGTCAGTATTCTTTATTATAATTGTTACTTAAGGAAAACAATATATTAAAACAATAAGTTCTCAGGTCAAACACCCATTCATCCCTGGAATCAGGAATCCAATTCTAGGTTCTATATAGAGACACTTGTTCCAGTCACTTGCTTCAGTCTAACGGGGCCTTCAAAGACTAAGGGGCAACAGCAGGTTTCAACTTTTTCCAAGAGTATTAAAGTGTAAGAAAGCTTTTCACATTTTGGAAACCATTTTACGACCTTTTCACATCAAGAACCACCATATTTTTATGTCAGTTATGATTTTATTCAAAACTAAGCAGTTCAAATAAATGAATGTAGATCATTAGCTTACTACTTCATTAACCCAGAATATATTTATAAATTGCTTAATATAGCAACTTGTTATTTAATTTTTAGTAACCTGATATTTCTAGTTTAAAAATTACTAATTCTCAGTGATGAAAGAAACCTAAAGGTCCTCAAAATTTTTACAGTTAACTATGATTGTGCAAAATTAAAAATATACATATATGTATACTATAGCTTAATGTTAGTGGCAGATTAGCCACTAAACTGCAGTTTCATTATTAAAAATAATCTGACTAAGTGAAGCATAGCAGAACCTTTCTTTCTATAATGCAGATATTATGAGCCAAGGGAAATATGCACATTCTGCAGATGAACTCCGCGTTTCTATGATAAGGAATTGCCAAGGTCACCCTAGAATGCAAAACATATATACATAGTTTAAATCCATCATGAGTAGAATTTCAGTTGAATGCTGAAGAATCAGTTCTCACAAGGACCTCAGTTCACACAGCCTCCTCTCAGCTGCATACAGGTATCACCATGTCCACTTGCTTGGCACACAGATGCTGCCAGCACGTATTTCTGAATTGTGCAAACAAGTAATTGCTTCAATAATGAAGTACAGTCGTGAGGCATGTACTGCTTGGCACATGACAGACCACATGTGCGATGGAGGTCCCTGGAGTTCATAGTGCTTACTGACATCATTCCTGGCTACCTTCATGTGTATTAAGCACCCTCTATAACAGTCACAGAGCCACCTAAAAATGTGTTTCTCAGATGATATCCTTGAATTACTGTCTCAAACTTCTGCAAAATCAAAACAAATAAAATTGTTTTTAAAAATATTGGGCTGGAGAGATACCTCAGTGGTCTAAAACCCTGCATGGCAAGTACAAGGACCCAGGTCCAGTGACCAGTACCACACACCCTATGGTTTCCATGCTGAGTGGGCCACCAAAACTGGGCGTGAAGGCACATTCCTGCGACCCCAGTGCTGGGGAGGCTGAGACAGGAGAATCTCTATGAGTCCGACCTGTGTAGCACCCTGCACCTAATAAATAAGTAATTTTTTAAATTTAAAAACCTGTACATTATTCCACTGATTCAACTGATATCACTATTAAAGTGAAGTCACAATCAAAATCAATAAACTTTGAATCTTTTTTTTCAAAGGATTGAACTCAGGATCCTGTATTTGCCAGGCCAGCACTTATTCTACTGAGCTATCTCCCTGGCCTGAAATTTGAGTCTTAAAGATAACATATTTTGGGCCAATTAGGTAGCTCAGCAGACTAAGCACCTGCTTTGGCAGAGACCAGACTTTAATTCCTAGTGAAGCATTCCCTGTTGGCTCCATCCCTGGGGTGCACTGAGCTGGTGAAGGAGTCTGGGCATGGTGGTGAACACCTGCAACCACAGCCCTGGGGAAGCTGAAAACAGGAGAGTCACTAGGAGCCCAAGCTGCACAGTGAGGCCCTGTACCAAATATATAAATGAAAAGAAAATTTCTACAACTAAAAAATTAAATATTGTGCTAATACTAGTGATCTTCTTCAGTTTAACAAAGCAAAACTATTTCCTTAAAATTATCAGTAGTTTCCAGTACAATATTAACTGAGAAAACCAATTAAGTTGGTTTTTAGAAAATTTCAGTCTCTCAAAATGAAGTTAAGTGCTTATTTTGAACTGTAATTTTAAGTCTGTTTCTAAATTTGGCTCAGGTCTTTTGCTGGATATTGTGAGACAATAAACAACTAGATGAGCTGTTGTTAGAAAGTGAAACTTTGTGATTAATAAATAATTGATGAAGAGAAGGGAATACATACTGTTCTGAGCTGGTCCATACTTGCTGCCACAAATCTTTTAAAAACAGAGATTTAAAGAAGGACACGTGACAACATTTCTACGTTTGATCTCTTACATGGATGGTAGGACAGGGATACATACACACTGGTCACTATTTAAACATAGTATACTTTGGGCTATTTAAACTGGAGGTGCCTTTCTCAAATTCTGTAAATGACAACCATTCTAGAACCAACTTCTCTTAACAATAAGTTCCTATACTCCACTCCACAACACTTTGAAAAATCCTATGCTTTTTTGAGTAAATCAAATGTATACAGTGATTTTCACAAAATGATATTTTCGCATTTCTTAAAAATTATACAGTTTAATTTTAATGTCTTCTAAACTAAAAAATGGCTCCTTTATAGGAAGATTGAATATGTATTTTAATATTTGTTTTTAATGAGTTAGGGAAGCAATATGAACTTAGAATAAGTCAAGCAAGCTAAATACCAGACGTTAATCTTGTAACATTCTTCTGAAAAAGTTTTCATTCTGGTTTATGTCTTATGGACCTTTACTTAAGCATCCATCCTGTAGTAAGGCAATTTCCTTTTTTCCTCTTTTTCACCCACTGTACACAATAGCCTTTGGTATTTGTTGAATAGAGTGCAAATCTTTCATCAGAATGATAAAGTAAACAATAGAAAAGGTTTTTGTTACCTTTTTATGTGGTACCCAATAAAGACATTATTTACATTTAGTTGTTTCATAATTTGGTCATGTGAAAGGATTCAAAATACCATAATATACTACTTTAAATTATTTCAAGATTTTAAATCAATCATTTTGTTAGAGAACATTTTAATCTTAGTTTATTTTAAATCAATCATTTTGTTAGAGAACATTTTAATCTTGGTTTCAAAACAGCATGATTTTCAGATTTTAGGCTCATTAAGTAGACTAAGCAATTATTGAAATTATAGTTTCATCTACTACTTATGTGAAAACTGTGGAAATACTTAATTTATTATAGGGAAAGAAATTTATTACCTAGTCAAAATGAAATAATATACCAGAGCTACGTGATCTGATACAAAACCCACAGTGACATGTGGTTATTTAAATTTAAATTAACTATCATTGAAATTCTAAAGCATTAAAACTAAAATAACTCTTTTAGCACCCTAACCAAATTTTATACACTTAATAGCTACCACTATGTGGATAGTGACTTTCAGACAGACAGGGTTATCATAGAGTACTTCAGTCCTCAGAAAATCAATTGGAAAATGTGTCCTAGCATTTTCTCGGTCTTCTAAGTCTAAATTTCTCTCCATTGCTTCTCTTCATACTCTATCCTCTGGTTTTCACGCAGACTTTCCCTGCTGGTATCAGTTGCCCATAGAATAATTTTGCTGTAAGTATGTGCAATTTCCAGAGACATCATAGTTTTCACAACCAAGGGAAACAAATGAAGCAAAACAGGATGAGAAATGGTGTTTGCATTCCAGAACAACAGTTACTAAATGAAAAAAAAAAAATAGAAGAGAAATTTAAGAAACAACAAAAGTGACAGAGTTGAATACAATACTAACTCCTCAAAAGGATGTCAACAGGAAAAATCGGGGTGAATCCTGAGCTCAGGAATGTCAGATTGGAGAAGTAAACGTGGGATGCATATGACTAGAGGTGGTATTAGACCTCCGTGATATGAGGTTATCTGCTAGATAGCAACCCCTTCCCCTGACAGTATCCTGTTCTATAAGTTTCTAACATCTACAGAACCAGGTATGAAAATGTGTTCACACAGTTGACTGAATTAAGAAAGAACACCCACAGAAAATGTAGGTATATTTTCTTTTAATGTTAGTGCTGAGGAGGGTGATGACTACTGATTGCCCAGTAGAGTAGCAACATGCAACCTGCTGGTGCTCTTCCCAAGAAGGAAGACAAGGTTGAAAACAGGCTACCAGAAGCAAGCCAAAGAGAACAGAGACAAGGAAGGAAAAATGCTGGGACAGCTCACTCAGTGAGCTTCACCATAAAGTAAATTGTAGGAGGTAAGAATAGCAGAACAATGAAGGAAGAACATGGGATCTACTATGGTTTGAGTGATTTAGTCCTCAAATTTACATTGAAACTTAAGATACAACCATATTAACAGGTGTGGTCTTCATCAACTGATTAAGTCATGAGGGCTGCACCACCAAGACTGGAACTGGGTCCTCTAAAAGGCTTGACAGACGCAGTTTGGCCCTCTCCTCCTTCCAACCCTTCTAACCTAAAAGAAAAGCAGAGAATTTCTACTCTCTGGAGATTAGGGCTACAAGGGGCCCTCTGGAAAAAGAGTGGAGGCTTCCTACCAAACATAATCTAGTAGAACCTGCATCTTGGCTTTACAGCCTCTAGAACAGTAAGACACGGATTCTTGTGATTTTTAAATTACTTGCTCCTGGAAGAGTAGAGAAAATCTTTCCTGCAGGAGGAGAGAGGATTTTATGCAAGACTTCCATGAGGAACAACAGAAAAAGTTATCCAGAGTGTGGGGGAAGGATTGGGGTAAAGTTGGAGAATAAAGTACTAGATATGTCCTTAACAGCAAATGCTATACTAACCCATCATCACAAAATGCATTTCCTTGAGAGTAATATTTGGAGTTATAACCATTTTGATGCACAGTTATGCAAATATGACACATTTACTTATATACATAATTGGAAACTTATAAAATCATAAATCTTCAAAGATAGCTTTCCAATGAAAATGTGAGGCCTACAGTGTTAACTACCGTGCCTACAGTCTCTACGTTGTTCAGCTTCTTTCTTATCAAAAGCATAATTCAGGAATCATTCAGTGCCTTCAGGCATAAGTGGTCACTCTCCTTCCTTCCTTTCACTTGTACTAAATAAACTGGGTGAAAAATAACAGCAAAGTATGTTCTTATTCAACAAAATCACTCTGATAAAATTTCCATTTAATATTTAGTCTTTTAGGTAAGACAAAAATACTAACATAAAATTTTAACCATCTTTAAATCACCATCTAGTCTTTTAATCATCTTTATCAAAACCTAAACCTAGAAAACATTAAAACAGAAACCTAAATGGCATGGGCATAACACATTTTAAATTCAGGGAGCAATACATGCATAATCTTGGATTTTTATAACTGCTATCTTTTTATAAATCAGTCTAACACATTTTAATTTGGAACAAAGCGCTTATATCTAAAAATAACGGAGTGGGTGACATAACCACAGTACACGTACAAAATACATCCCCATATAAAGCAACTTTTAGAAAATGGACACCAGAGTTAAGAAAGTCTGCTCTTGTTTCAGTAGATTCTGACTCATTGATGATTTTTGTTGTTCAGTTAATTTGTTTGATTGAGTGACTGACTGGAGAGGCTTACCGTCCTGCTGGCTGTGAAGAGTCTGGGGACTCTGCATTCTTTCTTCAAGATTGGAGCTTAGATCGGAGTTCACAGCTGACATTCGCGTTGAATCACTCATATCGAATTCATCACTTTCTATTGAACTCTCATCCTGAAAATGGTTTTGAAATACGATCAAGCATCATAAGGTGCAATCCATTCCAATAATGACCACTTTATCAATGCAGTCAATGAGAGACTATCTAGTAACTAAGTTTCTAACTAACTTTTTAGTAAGTTACTTCATGTAAGTAAATGCTTAAAATAACAAATAAGGGAATAATTTCTCCCCTAGGAGAATTTTAAAATTTCTAAATATTCAAACAATGTATTTATGTACATGCATATGTTGACGATATACCCTTTTGGTAAGGGTATAGTTTGCAAGTTAACCTTAAGAATGGATGTTTTCATGAAATGCCTACAAAAGTTGCAATCATAAAATATGAAAAAAGGAATTTTTTTGTAAAGTTAAGTGGGTTTATCAAATAATGCAAGTACAAATCTTAGAACTCAGGAAGAAGAACTTCATGAAAAATTCTCTTTGACAAATGTAATGGATATTATAACAAAGATACATGTCTAGATTCAAGGACTGCATTTGATGTACAGCAAGGCAATATTATTAATGAATCCTATCTTTCCTTAAAAGTGAGCATAAATTGTACTCTAGCTACAAAAGGGAGCTTAGATTGGTGTTCACAGCTGACATTGCAGTAAAACTGAAAAGTCTACTTCTAAAATTCACTTCACCGAATGACTCAAACTGTGGGGCTGGTGTGCTAAGTCTCCAGTTATCCATTCCTGCCAAATAATAACTTCAGTTAAATCCAGAAGAGCCATGTGGTACAAAGAGCAATTCCTCTGGAAAACTTAAGTTTTGAACAGATGATGTGCTTCTTGGGCTGAGAAGTTCTGAAGGAACTTGTGCAAAATGTCCCATCAGAGTTATCACCTTGGACATCACTTTGCAAATGTTGAAGGTTTACCACTAATAATTGGCAGTGGTTGAAAGAGTGCTGACATTTACATTGCAGACACTTTTATTTATTTTTATTTATTACTACATCATCACCACAATCAATGAACTAGGATGCAACTAATTTTACAGATTAAAAAATGAAGCACAAGGAAGTTAAATAATTGCTTTTACACACACACACACACACACACACACACACACACACTCTGATATACACCAGAACTAGGAAGTCACTGGAGCTTCTTTGAATAGGAAAAGTTATCTTTTTTTCAAAAAATAATTAAGAAATGCCATTTGGAAGACCTCTGATCGATAGCCTTCTCAGTGACACTCTTTCTCTCAGTATACTATATACACTATATTCCCTCCAATTCTAAGGTCTTAAAAAATTATGTAATATATGAGGAAAAAAAAAAAGAGAATCTAATGTGGACTTCAGTGTTACCAGCCTCACTCATAACATATCACTTACCAGTAATACTGTAACTGATGCATCATACACAAATACAGAAATAGATACAGAGACATGGATGATACAGTAATCCAGCACTAATACTACATAGTCTCTGTGCTATTTTAGAGGACTTTTTCAGGAGCCAGATTTCCTGGATATAGATCCATATTCTATGACTTCCAGATGTTTAATCTTAAACAAGCTACTTAATCTTTCAGTATCTTGCATTCTTTTTCATAAAACAAAGATAATGTTTTATGAAACATCTTTTTTTTCTTTTTTCTTTTTCTTTTTTTTTTTTTTTTGTCTTTTTTGAGACAGGGTCTCACTGTGCAGTTCAGGCTGGCCTTAAGCTCACTGTTTCATAAAACATTTTTTCCTATACTCTCTCCTTTCCCTCCTCTTTGTTGTTTAATCCTAATGTTAAGTTTCTCTCCATTTTACTACACTTATTATACCTTTCAGGTTTTATTTATTCTTTCAGGATCTTGCACTAGGGAGACAATATGATATTTACACATGTGGGTCTGATTTATTTCACTATAAGTATGCCTCTAGTTGCATCCACTTGCTTATAATGATCTCAAGTTTGTCCTTATAACTGAGTTATACACTACTGTATAAAAATACCACACCTTCCTTGTCTATTCCTTAGATGAAAGACATATTGGTGGTTTCCAAGATTTGGCTGTGACAAACTGTGCTGCTATGAACATGGGTGTTCATATGTCACTGTGGTATGTTTTCCATTCTTTTGGGAAACTACTCAGAAGGGGTATGGCTGAGTTGAATGGGATTTCCAGGCTTAAACCTTTGAGAAATATCCACACTGATTTCCACAGAGGTTGCACTAGTCTACATTCCCAACAGTAGGGAAGGGTTCATTTTCCCCACAGCCTCTCCAGCATTTGTTACTAGTTGATTACTTTGTGACAGACATTCTTTCTGGATCAAGATGGTATCCCAATATTGTTTTAATTTGCATTTTGCAAATGACCAGTGCTGTGGAATATTTTTTCAGGTATTTATTTGCCATTTGTATTTTTTTCCTCTGAGAAGTGTATATTCATCTCAGACCCCCATTTTTGGACTGGTCTTTATATTTTGGGGCCCTGAGTATACAGGATGGCTGAAAAGATTATGCTAATAATTTCTTTCAGTTGTTTTGAAAATAGCAGTTAATGTTTAGAATTTTCACTTTGACTAACTCTTTATGCTACTATCTGCAATGTAAGAAAGTACATTGAGGACAGTAATGTTAATACAAAAGCCATGGTTGAATACCTCTCATTTGGCCTTCTAAATGTGTACCACTACTAATATGTTATTGATTATTATTATTGGCCAGGGAGATGGCTCAATGGAATAAGCACTTCCCTGACAAGTGCAAGGACCTGAGTTCAGTCCCTGGTTCCGCCAAAAAGACAATAAAAATAAATAAATAAATTTGGTATTATTATTATATCTTTAAAATAAATTTATCAAAAGTAAAAAAAGACACAAAAAATAATTAACATTAATTGAAAGAGTCATTATTCAATTTTGTGTCCGATCTTACATAACCATAGGTGTTAATCTGAACAACAGATCTAATGATAAAAGTAGGTAATATAACTGTTGTTATTTGCTATTCTTGATTTGAAAATCTGTAAGACATGTATTGCATGTTACCTTGTTTCTGAATCTGCATTTGCTATTTGTTTTTCCTTTTGTTTATACTCTTCAAAATAAAATTATTATTACACTCTGTTTAAAGTTTTAGAAAAGTAAAAGAGACTAGAAAAAAATTAAGGTTTCTTGAAAGCAAGCATTAATATTCATTTATTTGTCCAATCTTGCATATATATATACACATACATGAGCAACAGATTTCGTGATATAGACAACACAATAGCCTAATTAACTAATTAATTAGCTTTTTTTTTTTTTTTTGTCTTTTTGGGACAGGGTCTCACTATGCAGTTCAGGCTGGCCTTGAGCTCACTTTGTAGCTCAGGCTGGTCTCGAACTCACAACAATCCTCCTGTCTCAGCCTCCTGAGTGCTGGGATTACAGGCCTGCGCCACCACGCCCAGCTTAATTAGCTATTCTTGTTTTGAAAATCTATGACATACATATTGCTATATGTTACCCTGTTTTTGTCCTTGTTTCTGCTATGTGTTTTCTGCTTTTGTTTTCACTCTTCAAAATAATATAAAATGAGGGGCCAGGGAGATGGCTCAGTGGCATAAGTGCTTCCCTGGCAAGTGTAAGGACCTCAGTTCAATCCCTGGTTCCGCAAAAAATAAAAGTTGATTTTTGGGGCCCGGGAGATGGTTCAATCAAATAAGCACTTCCCTGGCAAGCACAAGGGCCTGAGTCAATTTCCTGTTCTGTCAAAAAACAAATACTTAAGTAAATAATATATAATTTAAAAAAAATAATGGATAATCTTAACATCAGCTTCATAGGGCTATCTGAGGACTAAGAACATACAATACCTGGCATACCAGAACAGTTCCAGGTACATAATAAGCACAGCACAGTTGGTTTATATGGCTATGTAGAATATGTAATGTATTTTAAAATAGAATAAGATGAACATTTATTACATTAAATGAACATATACATTATATATGATATTACATAAGCATACATAATATAGGACCAATACATGTTTCTAGAACAACTGTATGCTCTACAGAAATATATTCATAGTAAATATTTCTCATGTAGTCTACAAAGTCTTTTTTTCTCTATACTCTAGGGAAGGGTCTTATAGGGTGCTCAGGGTCTCACTACTAGATCAGACCCTAGTGATTCTGCTGTTTACAGCTTCCCAAGTGCTGGGATTATAGGAGCACTCCACCACACCCAATCTCATTCACCATCTCAACATGCCCTGAGGTAGGGACCAGCACAACAGGCCTGGGGATTGAACCCCAGCCCCTGTGCCTGCTTGCAGGCACTTTAATCCACTGAGCTATTTCCAGGCCCTTTCTACGAAGAGTTAATCATATACAGTCTAGTGAATTGTTTCTGTAGTATTCCTGTATGTTTAAAATACATACATATGTAAGAATGTACATGTAGGAAATGGAGATATGAAGATTCAAGTCATAGCATCTATTCTGTGAAATTGTGGAACAGAAAATTATGGGCAAACAATATACATCTTATCACCATTAAATGGTATATTTATCAGCACAGTTTTTAGGAAATTTGAACAAAAGAATAAAATTCTCTACAACCAAATATAATATTATGTGTTTTATTTCTTTAAAAAAAATTACCAAATTAAAAATATTTCTTATCACAGGTGTCTCAATGATTGAGAACATCTTAAATATTTTTCTCCATTATCAGCTATGAAATATAATTTACTTTTCAGAATCCTCTTTACTCAAATATCAAATGTCATACATTAATAAAGAACTTTAATTCAACTAAATATAAGGATTCTTTCTGTAAGCTTAATTCCTATTATTAACTGATTAAATTCTTATGATGAAAGTCATAACCTTTTGAAATATAAGATCAAATATTTTTCATCAACATAGAAATAATGCTAATAACACTAGGAAGAAACTACAAAAGGTTTCTATGGGTAAGTAATCAGAAAACTCGATTAATATAAGTAGTTATCTTATTCATAATCATCTTTAGAGTGTTCATTTAAAATCCTTCCTTCATAAGTGTTTTGGGAAGTCTGGTAACTATGAAAAATGTCTCTCCCTGGTACAATGTGAGCTTGTACCTTACAAAGTTAAAAGGTCATAATAACAGATGCTATCTCTAGTTCCATAATAGTTTTGCTCCTAAAATCTTAATCTAAGAAAAATCTGAAGAAGCATTTTACTGCAATAATTTTCTTTCAGGGCTTTTCCATTTAAAAAAATATATTAGCTTATTTAAACTTTACTCTTGAACTTTGCAATGTAGCATCCAAATTCCAGCTTTGGTCTCTGAAGAGCAGCACAGCCCTTCTGCTTTCCATGGATATTGTCAACTGGTTCAAAATCTTATTTTCCCTTTCCTGAACTGCATGAAAACGTTTTAGTTCCACGTCCACTGGGGATTTCTCTCACACTAGGTCTTAGTAGCTGCCAGCAAATTAATCTTCCCCTTTCTGAACATGGCACTTCCCTGCTCATAAATTTGCAGCCATTGTCTGCTAAATAATGTGTAAGGGACTCAGCGATCACTCATAACTGATATACATGCTCGGTGGCAGTCTCTGTTCCATGAGGTAGATCCCGCCCACTCTCGTAATGTGGCCAGTGTTACTTAAAAACTAGAATTTTTTCAGTTAAAGTTAATTTAAATTAATCACAAATTAAATTTAAACACCCAGGGCCTGGGAAATGACTCAGTGGAATAAGCACTTCCCTGGCAAGCATAAGGGCCTGAGTTCAATAAATGGTTCCGCAAAAAAAAAAGAAAAATTTAAAAACCTACAATTGCTAGTGACTACCATATGTGGTAAGGCAGATTTGACTGTTTATTATTAGATCTTGAAACAACCTTTAAGGATTTACTATTAGGCATGCAGTGAACATTCTACCACACACATTATTTCCCATATAATACTCCCTGATATACATTTCTGGGTAAAGCATATAAATATATTTTTAGGTTTTAAATAATTATTGTCACAGTCTACCAGAAAACTCATCTTAATCTGTACTGTCACCAACAGTGTATAAGAAAGTTCATTGATCTTACATAGGAGATAGTATTTTATAAAATCTCAATGTGACATTTCCCCAATAGGTTAATTATAAAAAAATTAATTTAATAAATATAGGTGATTGAGGATTTTTTACATGGTTATTGTCCATTGTAGTCTTCTTTAAGAAGGCTACCATGAGTTCCTTCCCTAGGGTACATGTGTGTCATTCCTTATATCAAGAGGCAGTGTTGATTTCCCTTTCCTTTAAAAGTGAGTTAAGTTTCTTATTTGCTTTGGTGAATAGTATTCAGAGAAGTGATGTTGATAGTCCCAGATGACCAGGGTACATTTCTTTTATACCAGAGATTGAACTCAGGACCTTGTGCTTGCCAGGCAGGTGCTTATGGCATTGAGCTAATTCAGGGGTAACTGGAGCACCTCTGTGTTCTTTCTCATGGAAGCCAGTTGCCATATAATAAATAGTCTATGTACCCTGAGATCACCACACTAGGAGAAAGTTCAAGTGACAGGCAGATACTAGGGACACATGTAAATAAGCATCAAGAATCCAGAAATTTAAGTGAATCCCTCTTGTATTATGCAGCCTAGTCCAGCTGCTAGTAGAACATCACTAAGTGGTCCTCACTTAGGCAACAAAAGAAAATCCCAAGAAAGGTAAGTCTGAATTCTTAGCTTACAGAATATGAAGCAATAATAAATCATTGCTCAGCTTTCTACCAGCTGCCTTCGGTCAGTACTTTGCATGCTGAAATCGATGGAGATTTTGTGATCTCTTCAAATGTCCTCACAAGTCATTTCCACAAACACCCCCAGCGACCTGTCCTCTACCTTCTTCAGCCAGATTGCTGCAGTGCCCATGCCCGGGGCATCCTGATTCTAAAACTGAAAATCTTCCACAATCTTTATTTTAAGCACTGTAATTTTTACACAGCATTTCAAAATTTCCAGATAATTCCCACTATATTCTATCTAAATTTCCATTCTATTGATATGTTTAACCCATTAATTCTATTTCTTCTTCACTGACTTCCTGCTCTCCTCCTACCTCTCTCCTCAACTCAACTGTTTCAACATGGCTAAAATGCCACACACACACACACACACACACACACACACACACACACACACTATCTATCTATCTATCTCTATCTATCTATCTATCTATCTATCTATCTATCTATCTATCTATCTATCTATCTATATATAACAATCTTCATTCCTTTCTCGCACTCTTTATGTCTTCTCCCTCCCTTCAATTACTCTCTTCATGCACTCTATGTGATATATCTAATAACAAGACTACTGATAAAAGTGGATTTTACCGACAATAAAAAAAGGTTATTAAAATATAAGCCCCCGCATGACTTGACTTTTCCCTATCTCTATAATGCTTTCTATTACTATTATTTCTCTTTCTCATTTTGCTGGCACCATGTTCTCCTGTCCTTGTAGTACTAAAAGTGCACTTGCTGTAGACAGGCTTTTTACCTAATAGGACCTCAGGTTCTTCTGCTCTGTTCAAATGATGTCCATACAATGAAGTGATTTGTTTATTTATATTTATGAGGCTCAAGATCAAATCTAGAGCTTTGTGCATGCTAGGCATACACTTTTACCACTAAGCTGAGTTCTATAATTCCTAGTGCTTACAGGGATACTTTTTTTTTTTTTTTGGTGGAACCGGGGAGGCCTTTGCGCTCACCAGGGAAGAGCTTTCTCCACAGAGCCATTTCCCTGGCCCCCAGGGATATCTATTCTTGACCTTCTTTATTCCCCTCAATAACATTTAGCAACTGTTTATATACATACTTTTATGATTTATATTTTCTTTATTGTTTGTTCCTCCCACTAGAAGATATGCTTCATAAAGGCAGGAATTTTTTAATCAATATATTCATGGCTCATCTCCAAAATCACCAGGTGCATATAAGACACTCAATAAAAATACAAGTGAATTTATTGAATTAATGTTTATTCAAATTTAAATATAATCCACCACCACAGTATATCTCACTGGAACTTCATTTTATTCTGTTTCATTATTTAAGCTTCTTCATTTATTTTAATAATTATAGTTTTCTAAAACTTTTTAACTAATCTATTGATTTATCTGAATAGTTTAAGTTAATATAATCTAATTTAATATTTTCAAAATTGAAAAACAGCATTTATTTTCCTAATCTAGTCATAAATTTAATAGGATCTATTTCTTTTATATAAAATATTTATGAATAGTTTAGAAGCCAGGACACAGCACATATAGAGCTCCATTGCTGGCACAAAGTTGATTTTACCATTTTATATAGAAAAAATATCAAATATAAATCAAATTCCTATAAATAATTTGACAGCTTTAACTCATTTATGAAACTTTAGTTTTTTCAATTACATAGTAAGTCATGGGGATAATATTTTTTATTCTCAGGAATAGACACTAATATTTCTTAATTATCTTTGATATCTTCAGCCTAATGATTTTATTGCTATTTATTGAACCATTTATGGTTAGCCATCTGGTAATATGCAATATGATCCTGCCATACCATGAATAAATATATTCTCAGAGAGACTAACATGATTCAGATATACTGAGGTTGAGAAATTTTAAAACTGCATTTTCAAGATTAAACTTGGTCAAACACAGAAGGAATAAAAGATTGAATTGACTTTTAACAATAAAGCTCCTCACCAGAATAATTTTAAAAGATTTTAATCATTCTTTACCAAACAATGTCACATTTAAAAGGTAAAATATCATATTTCCTGTTGTAGAAAAATTGCAAGGGGAGAACATTTTAACCTGAATACTGTTCATAGTATGGATAATTTGTATTTTTCTACTAGTTAATGGTTACCAACTAGTTGTCAAGCATACAAGGATTCACTAAATCCCTACGGTGCATTGTGTGATTTTGCATATTTTGTTTGGTTTGGTTTGATTTGATTTGGTTTGGTGCCAGGAACAAAACTCAGAACCTTGTGCTTCCAGGCAAGTGCTTGTGCTGCTATCCAACATCACTGGAAAATACAAGCAGCATGCATGGATACCTTAATCGTGCTTTTGAGATTCTTCAACTAAAATGAGCAATGACTACAATTGCAGTGAATATTTAACAAATATAATTTCGTACTAAAGCATGCTGGCATGTTGCTAAATTCTCCATGTACAAACTGAAGAGAATGATGTGAAACATTAAAATACTTCTATTTAAGAAGAATCACCACAGGTGTTCTCTATGAAGTGCAGAGAAGTGGGTAAACACATGAAATGATGGTTAAGAGATAACTAAGTTGTATGCCTGATGTGAATGATGGAGAAATTTTAATAGTTGGTGTGCCTATGAAATAGTTTTTTTTTTTTATTCATAAACTACTCAGGGTTCAAATTTCTTATAGATATTCAATATTAAAGATACTTTCTCTTTCTCCTGCCAGGAATTTCCTTGTACTTTACCAACATTAGTTTAATAGTGCTTGAGTAACGGCAATGGATCTTTCTTAGGAAGGATAAATGCCTATATAACTCTAAGGTTGGTTAAGATAGTTAAGACAGGGATTGTGCATCTAGCTCTTTATGTCACTTCCTATTTCCCTGATCTGTGCAAGCCCAGTGAATTATTTCATTAAAAAACAAATTACTCCTTGCAGAATGTCATCATGATTATTACAATACTCATGGTTACTAAGCTTCACCCCATTTTTTAAGTGATGTGCAGTTTGACATTTTCATTTTACCTCATCTTGCTGGGAGTTGAGCAGCTGCAATTTCATGTGCTTCATATAGGCCATGGTAATTGGCATGTTGTAGTCGATCATGCTGGTCACCAAGGTGGGGGGCTTCCCATTATCTGTAACAAAACAGTTTTAATGGGTAATAAAAGTGATACTGTACTCCACCTGCAACTGCAGAACGATCTAAGTTTTCTAAATTAAAATAGGCTTCTAGATACCAGAAGTTCAAAAGCTTGATAGCATTATAGATGAACTGCAGAGAAAAAGAAAAATGAAAGTTGATTTTCCATAAAGATGTATAGTCCTAACTAAAAACTATGAATAAATTGTTTCTAACTACAGGGGAGATTTTAAATATTCTGAATCTCAAAAATGAAACTAATATAGTCTCTTTTTTTTCTGTATTTTTGGGAAGGATCTATAGGATGTTCAGGGTCTTACTACTACATCAGACTCATACAGATCCATCTGTTCAGAGCCTCCCAAGTGCTGGGATTATAGGCACGTGCCACCATGCCTAGTATAAAACTAATATAATTATTGAACACAGATGTTTATATTTTTCTCGTTTGCTGCACAATTATTTTCTATATTACATGTGAGTGCCAAAGGAAATTTGCTTTTATTTTCTTTTATTGACCAGACTGCTCATCTTCACATAAGTGGGAATAAATAGCAAAAATATATTACTGAGAACAATTTAATTGGTGAAGTAAATATGTATTTAGGAAAAAAATTCTAGGCAATTTTAATGACATCTAAAGTCCAATCATTCATACATAAAATTTTATTGAAGAAGTTTCATATTATTCATCAATTCCTAGAAATTAGAAATCTATAAAAATTTTTTTTTTTTTTTGCAGAACTGGGGATTGAACTCAGGCCCTTGCACTTGCCAGGGAAGTACTTATTTTGCTGAGCCATCTTCTCTTCCCCCAATAACTTAAAAGGACATTGAAAAAAATCAATTTTCTTGCTGAGTAAAGCTAAAACAGCATGGAATACTACAACAGAGGGAAATTAAAACACTGTTATAGTAAAAAACGTTATTTTCCACAGTCAGAACTTTCCTCTAGGAGCAGGCATTCAAGTACTTTGTAAGTAGATATTCAAAACTCACTTCCTCCTACTTGAATAAATGAGATAATCTGACTTGTTGAACTGTTTCAGTCTACGACAGTTTTACAAAAATGTGAAATATGAATTGTCATTATGAGAACAATCACTCTAAATCTTACAACTTGACCCTGCAGCTACCTTTATGATCTGTTCCATCTGGGTTCAAATGCATTCTTTTCTGGCACTCTGAGCAGCTCATCAGAAATCGAGTCACCGCTTCTCTTGGTAGGAAGGCGTAGCTCTCTGAAATCTGAAATGATTCACAAAATATAGGTGTTATTACATAAGCTCACTGAGTATGATTTAACAGAAATGATCATTGTATTTCCAAATAAGACGCATTATTCTGTAATGGCAGGAAGCACAATGAAAGCATGCACTGCATACCATGCATCATTTCCAGAAATATCTATCCAGCTTGATTAGATGTCTCTTATTAACAGCCAATAATGCTGTGTGGAGAGTCACACCTCAACCACATCTGGGTAGGCATCTGTTTATAATTCTGTATTTATTTTAGCAAACTAATTATAGGATAGTGAGAATCTAGTGATTTTTTTCCTTATTAAACATTGCCAGTATATTTTAACCCACAATCATAGTTTTATCCAATTTGCATATATATTTTAAAGTTTTGCCCCCAAGTGAAGCAATAAACTCTGGATTCTGCATAATCAGCATTTTTAAATTATTGATTCAAAAATATTTTAAGTGAGAATAAAAGATCAATTCAAAGAGAACTCATGTGTATATTACTGCACTGAATCATCCCTTCCACAGAAAATGACACACCTAGAAATGCACAGAGGCTAGCTGTCTCCCTTATTTCATATCAGTTGCATAATTTAAGTGTATAATAGCTCACCCTGAATGTCACAGCAAGTTTTTCCAGTGCCCTATGAAGAACTTGTCTTCATAACCATAGTCTACAATCAGATTAGAAATCAATACACTTGTCACATAAGTTTTAAAAAATTTATTGCTTCAAAAAATCAAGGTGTTTTCCTTATTAACACAGATCATTCTAAAGAGAAGTGGAGAAGCAATTAAAAGCTGACATCAACAAAAGGAGTTTCATGGGGGGCAGGCTTCAGTTCCTCTCCCAGTACCAGCACTGGTGTACAAAACATGAGAAGAGCAGGACAAGTGGTGAGCTGTGTACCTGGATGCCTCCCCTGAACCCCCAAAGTTGCATGTGCTCCTAGGGAGGGCTTTTTGGAGGCAGCTGGACATAGGGTATGTCATGCTAGGATTAAGGTTATGTGATAACCAAATTAAATGGGGTTGGCACAGTTCTGGGTGTGGGTAATGGAAGCCCCATTCTGGTTGTGGGTGGTACCAATCAATAGGCTGAGAGCTTTATGGAATACATAGGGAGAAAGGGAAGGAAGCCTTGTGTTTTGCTTTCTGTAATATTCCTTTACCATCCTAGTGTGGCTTAGATCAAGTCAATTCAACTGAAATCTCTGTAAACTGTGAGCCAAAATAAGCCTTTCCTCTAACTTTGACTGTGGTATTTTGTTTCAGTGAGTAAAGCAAGACAAACACAAATGGAACCGATGATTTCTCCAGGGTGTCACGGGTGTTATGAACATTAATGTATTTCAAGCGAGTAGAAAGAAGATATAGACACAAAATATACTTTTGCAATCTGAATGTAAATGCATGCTAACTCATTTATTGGTGATTGGGTCAACCTTCAACAATCCATGCTATAGAATGAGCACTGTATGGAGGAAATTCCCTCTATTTAGGAGCAATTATGTAAAGCTCATGTTTCCTTAAACTAACATCAAAATCAGTTTGTATTACTTTGTCTCTCTCATTGGAGCTGAAGGAAACAAAGGTAAAAGGAAACAAAAGACAAGAAAGAAACAAGTTGGGGCCGGGGAGATGACTCAGTGGAATAACTGTTTCCCTGGCAAGTGCAAGGGCCTGAGTTCAATCCCCACTTCTGCCAAAAAAAAAAAAAAAAAAAAAAAGTTTTTACTAAAATATAGTATGGGTTGTCCATATAAAAGTAATTAAAATTTGATCGATTAGACTTGAAGTATAAATTTTTATTTTTAAAATATAATTATTAGTTTTAAGTTGAGATACTAGATTTTTAAAATACTGCCTTAGTCTATATAAATATGGGGAAAATGAGTTGAATAATTTGAAAGTGTATTTCTGAGATATACATGTTAGATAATGAATAAGGAATCTATCCACAATTTAAATTCTCATCCCTGTGCCTTTCTCTCCCTTTGTATGCATACACATATATGCATAAGCATACATGAATTTGATTCTTATTTTCCTACTTTTACAAAACAAACTAACATTTCACCTGATTTATTTATGTGATTGGAAGTAATTTTCTCCGACTCCCTGAAATTTTTTTAAAAGTTAAAAAAAATGAACTGCATGGTAAATCATGATAGTTTATATTTTAACTCACTTGGATTAATACTCTACTGGAACCAATGGAATTGTGTGGTAAGTTCATTCTCAAGCAAAGGTTAAAAATGCCCTACTGGCTTTCTTGATCCCTGGCATGCAAACAATGTGGTCCTCCTAAGCATTGAAGTCATATCAAACTTGCTTTCTGAACACATTGCTATGAAATTAGAAACTGACAGCAGGACAAAAATTGAAAAAACAAACTATGCAGTAATTTAACAACAAATTCCCAAACAACCAGTTGTTCAAAGAATAAATCTAAAGAGAAGTAAAAATGTTTCTTGAGACAAAAATAGAAACATGAGATATCAAAGTCGGGGGCTGGGGAGATAGTTCAGTGGAATAAGCACTTGCCTGGCAAACGCAAGAGCCTGAGTTCAATCCCCGGTTCCACCAAAAAAAAAAAAAAAATCAAAATCATTGGAACATAACAAAACAGTTCTAAGCATGAAGATGGTCATGACCACTGCATACATGAGGGAAAAGAAAGATTTAACATCTTTAAAAACTAGAAAAAGTTAAGAACTAAGTCAAAAGTTATTGGAAGGACAGAGTGGTAAAGCAGAGATATCAAGTATAGACTACAAAAACAAGTGAAACAGCTGTTAGCTATTAGTTCCTTTTAATCAAGATAAACAGAACTGACAAAAGTTTTGTTAGACTAAGAAAAGCACTCAAATAAATAAAATTATAAAGTTGAAAAGTTTAAATTACAAATAATACTAGAGACATACAAAGGATCATAATGGAATACTGCAAGCAATTATATGGCAACAAGTAAAATAATTCCGAACAAATGGAAATGTCCTAGAAATCTGGAGCATGCTAAGAACAAATCATGAAAAAAATCTCAACATATTAATAACAAGTAAGGAGACTGAATGATTATTCAAAATCCTCTCAACCAAGGAAAGCCTGGGACTAACAGCTCCACTAGTAAATTCTGCCACATATTCAAAGCCTCTCAAACTTTCTCAAATATATGACAAGGAAGAAACAATTCCAAGTTCATTTTATGATACTAACATTACCTTAATGCCAAATCCAGATAAGCCATATAAGCCAGACATTATAATTATTGATGAATATAGATACAAAAATCATCAAAAAAACCTAACTAGCAAATTGAACTGAATGGCACATGAAACAGATGATAGACCCTAATCAAGTGGGGGTTAGCCCTGGAAAGAAGTTCAAAGAAAACTACTCAAAATAAAATAAACAGAATGAATGGATAAAAACATCACTTTAGTAGAAGCAGAAAATCTATTTCACAAAATTTAAATTTCTTTCATTAAAAAAATGCTCAACAAAGAGATATAGAAATGACCTCAACACAATAAAAGTTATATATGAGAAGCTACAGTTAATATATATCATACATTAGGAAAGACTGGAAATTTTCTTCTAATCTCAAGAATAAGGAAAACACGCCCATTCATGTTCTATTCAGAGTGGTTCTAGAAGTCTTACACAGAGGAATACAACTAGAAAAAGAAATTTAGTTCATCTAAGTTGTTAAGGAAAAAGTAAAATGTTCCTGCACATGGCACATTCTTTAGTAAACAAATATATACACACCCCACAAGAAAAAGTTTGGAACTGAAAATTAAGTAAAGTTGAAATTTAAAAAATTAACATGCAAAAACAGTTCCATAGCTTCATATTAGCAATGCACAATCCAAAAAGAAACTAAGAGGGCCAGCCAAATAGGTCAGCATATTAAAGCTCAGTGGAATAAACACTTCCATGGCAAGCACAAGGGCCTGCGTTCAGTCCCTGGTTCCACTAAAAAGAGAAAAAAAAACCATTTAAATTAGCATCAAAAATAAATAAAATATTAATAATTTTAAGCAAGGAAGTTAAAGTTTTCCACATTAAAAACCATGAAAACACTGATAAAAAACTGAAGATACTAATAAGTTGAAAGATGTTTTATGTTAAAAATTGGAAGAATTAATATTGTTAACACACCCATACTAAACAAACTCATTTATGTTAAAGATAATCTCTATCAGCATTTTAATGTTAAAATTAGAAAAAAAATCGTAAAATTCATATAAAACCACAAAAGACCCCAAATGCACAAATCAGTTTTTAACTAGAATAATAAATTTGGAAATCTTATAGTACCTGCTATCAAAATAAATTACAAAGGTATGGTTATCAAAGTAGTATGATATTAGCAATAAATACATATGTAGAACAATGGAACATAACAAAAAGCCTAGAAATAAATATATGTGTTTATGATCAATTGAATTTTCAATGCATATGCCAAGAATATACATAGAGAAAAGATAATCTGTTTAAAAAATGGTGATGTGATAAGAAAAATGCCTAAATACAGAAGGATGACACTGGACCATTATTTCATACCATGACTAACCCAAAGGAGATGAAAAAAAAAATTTACCTAGGATTTCAAAATGCAAAACTACTAGAAGAAAACAGGTTCTGCCACTGGCCAATATCCTACGGATAGTATCTGAACAGTGTAGACCAAGAAGCAAAAATGTACAAATGTTATTACATCAAATTCAAAAGCCTTCTTAGAGAGCAAAGGAAATAATGAATAGAGACAAGACAGAGAATGGGGGAAAATCTGGAGAACATATATCTGCTGAGGGGTTCATTTTGAAAGAATCTCAATAGCAAGAAAGAAGCCTAATTTTAAAAATCATCTGCTATAGTTTGAAGATACAAGTTCCTCAAAACTCTTGTGTCAAAAATTAACCCCAGCACAGTAGTATTGGGAGGTAGTGCTTGGGGCCAATTATGTCACAGAGCCAGACCCCTTTAGGATAGGACTAGTACCTTTTCAAAGAGGCCTGAGGAAACTTGTTTGGCCCTTTAGCTCCTGCACCACATGAGCAAATATTGAGGACATCAAACTTTTCTTGTTACATAGTTCTCACTTTATCTTGGTCTTAATCATCCAGCAGAAAAGTATAAAAATGAGGTAGAAAAAGTAAAGCCAAGTTTGTATGCTTAGTTGTAAAAGGCTCAAGTCAACAACTTCTGACATTGCTAGTCCTACAGATAACCCACTATTATTATGGACTACTGGACTATATTGGAATTATTTTGCTGAATTCATGCACCTAAAATATTTAAATGGCAATGGAGTACCCATTTCAGACAAAACTAAACAACAAAAGGGGGATACAAATGAAGGACCATTTTGTATCTGTATATATAAAATAGCTAGGACAGATATGCAGCTACTTTCACTTAATTCAATGAGCAGAAAGATTTGCACTAATAGTGTTTGGACAGGATATCATGTCTGCATCTTGTGCTATGAATAACCACTGCAAAGACAACAACATGCAATGTATTAATTATTTAAACTGTCCTACTAATTGGTTTTGTAACTGCCTTATTGCTATTTGTTTCTCAATAAAATTAATGAAAATAAAAAAACAAACTTTGGAGACAGAAACGTCTTCATCCACTGAGACATACTGTACTCTGTGGGTGTGTGAAATTTGTGTTTGCCAGGTCTGATCCTCAAAACACCATCTAGAAATAAAGAAATAAAATTGAATAATACTTTTATTCAGACACAATGTTAGAAATATCAGTCTGCTAACGCTCTGACTAATGATATTAAATATCATTTGTAAATGTCTATTTCTAGGAATGCAGAAATTCTATTAATTATTGACACTAATGAGAGTATTTATATAGTTTCTCTCTTCTGATTTATTTACTGACTTATATTACTAAATTTCTTCATGTTAAACCTTCTTGGTGTCTTGAATTCTGGAAAGGCCCAATTGTGCTATTGTTTCAATGTTTTCTGGTTCATTTTGGTTTTACTACTATATGTTTACAGGATAACAAGATTGCATTAATATGTATGATTGATATGTATTAATATGTATGATTGATATGTATTAATATGTATGATATGTATTAATATGCATGATTCACCTTTGGAATGCAAGTACTTCTATTCCTGAGTAGGCAACAGCCTACTCAGGGACAGTCACTGTGGCTATCACACAGGATGGCTGCAGTCATCTCAGGTGAATCCATGTGCCCTCATTACCCATCTAATGAAACGCTGATATGCATGATGAAAATGGTGATCGAGTCCCATAAGGGACTGGATATCCTCGATATAAGGGCTTAAAAAGAAAAAGGAAAAAAATAACCCAAGAGGAAAGAAACAATTGGGAATACACAAAGAGTTCACTGAAAAAAATATTGTAACTTAAAGGATAAGAATTCTACATTGCCAATCAACATCCTGCTGTTCTGAAGAAGAAAAGCCCAGTACTTTAAAAACCTCTAAACACTAAAGAGAAATTTGAGATTTCAAATGCAACTCATTGTTGCAGTACATATAGCATCTTTAACATAAAAATGTCAAGTATCCAAGATAACTGGATAAAATATCAGCCATAAGTAAATTACCTTGAAATACTCACACATTCAATAATTTATAACACCTACAGTTTTCTGTAGGAAAGATACTTCTTAAATGAGTAATGAATTGTGATTCCAAGTTAATCTGAATACATGTACTACAAAGTGTTTTTAAAAATTAAAAAAAAAAAACAAAAACGGATTGTCAAAACCATTTAACACAGTTGTTCTGCCACATGTTTTTTTTCGTGTTATGTATCTCTTGGTCAGCTCTCCCCCTTCTGAGACACAGTAGGGCTGTGTCTCAGTTTAAATGTGGTAAGGCTTAATTTAGCTCATGGTCTCAGGGGATTCAGCCCACGATCGCTGCCTCCAAGGCAGAAATACTGCAGAAGAGGTGACGGAGCTGATGTCCTCAGATCTGGGTACCGGTGCAGCAGGGCCGGGGCAGAGTGCAGAGAGGAAGGAGTGAGGGACCGGATGTGGACCCCAAGCTCGCACTTCTTGATCCATACAGATGCTCCTAGCAGTGTACATTACTAAGGAATCCAGTGGCTGCCAGGGCAATCAAGTTGATCTAACTGAGTTTAGCCACCACAGTGCATCCCGAACATTAAGTGTGAGATTTTCTCTGGTTCTCAATTCACAAAACATTGCAAATTGAGATTAAAAAGCTTGAAACTCAGAGGAATTTTAAAGCAGAATAATTTGCTTCATGCCCTCCCCTGTGAACCCCAAACTTCTTACTTCTCTCACTGTGTATGTTTCTGACCATTTTCCATAAAAAGGGCCTCTGACTTTGCTCAGCTTGCACATAAATGTACAACTCTAGGAATCCTCAAACAGTAGAGAATTAATCTGATTCTCATTAATTACATAACATTATTACGTGGTCTGGCTTTGTAACACAGAACAAATACTAAATAGTCTACGCATAGGTGAGTTTTCAATTGATCAAGTGTTTGTGCATTCTAGCATTTAATCTCACTGCAATCCACAAACAGATTACTAGCTTCACCTTGTGAGCTCTGTTTAACCAAACAGGAAACTAAGCTTCAGTAATTTGTGTATTTTGCCTCTAAGGTGGAAGACAGGAGTCACGTGTGGTGATATGTTTTCAGCACCTATTCCTTGAACTACTACATTTTTTCCTTGTAATTAGCATTAAAAACGAAGACTAGGAGCCCAAGAGAGAGAGCTCAGTAGAATAAGCACTTGCTGTGCAAGTGCAGGGTCCTGGGTTTAATCTCCAGTACTGTACAATAAATAAATAAATAAATCTCATTTATTCTCAAAGAGATAAGATATTAATCTTATAACATAGGCTAATCATTCTTAAATGTTTCTGATATCTTCTGATATAGGGTTCTTACAGGTATAAAACACTCTAGTCCTTTGAGATGACCTTCTATATAGAAGGGGCAATGGAGTACTCTGCACTTTGCATAAATTTACAAAGCTCAACAAGAAAATTATCAGACTACATATTAACAATATAGAGTCCCCCCTCATAGAAATGAAGAATCCATCTGTCCTGTTCCTGCAGAACTCAAAGTTAAAATGATAGCTTTTTGACAATGTCAAAGACAATATTGTGATAGGCAAGAACTAAATTCATAGGACACCTGCTTTTAATAAAAATTGTATGATACATTTAATATTTGTCTATTTTAAAAGAAATGTAGTCAGCAAGCAACTGCCTGTCTCTAAAGGAAGAGAACTTGCAAATCACATGATATTGGTGTATCATGAGTATTAACAATCACTTCATAATGTAACAAAACAAAATTAAGCTCGCCACGATATTTAGCAACTAAGATGGATGTTTTGATCCATCCATACTAGTATCGTTTAAAAACTGAATCAATATTAGTAAATATGACACATTTAAAGAACTTACTTGATACAATAGTAAAATACAATTCTTTTTAGATTTAATGTTTGAGAGCTAATGACATTGTTTTAATCACATTGATATTTTAAAATAATTCTCTCTCTACCTCTCATTTCTGTTTAAAAAAGTGAACTTAAGTGCTGGCCAAATAGCTCACTGGATTAAAGCACCTGCAAGCAGGCTCTGGGGCCAGGATTCAGTGTCTGGGCCTGCCATGCTGGCCCCACCCCCAAGGCATGCTGAGATGGCAATTGAGATTGGGCATGGTGGGTGTGCTTATAATCCCAGCTCTTGGGAGGCTGTAAATAGGTGGATCACTACGAGTCTGATCTAGTAGTGAGACTGTGAACACTCTGTAGACCCTTCCCTAAAAATATAAATAAATAAATAGGATTAAATAAATAATGAACTTAACTAATAACATTATATTACTGGTATCAGAACACAAAAAGAAAATATTTGCCAAAAATTATGCACTACTTTCATAATAGAATTTGCCTGTGAGTGCCAAAATCTTGCCATTTTTCTCCTATGAAAGCCTGTTCTTTATAGATAAACAATAACAAGTAATCTAATGGTGTTTGCCTAGCTTATTTTGTTTGAGATAATTTCCAGCAAAATCACCTATAATGTACATAACTGTATTGTGTAACTAAAGGAAACTTACTAAATAAAATTCAAATGGAGTAAAAAAAAAAGGCTTTAATTCAAATGTCACTAAAGAACTTGTATGTCTTGATTAATAAAGTCCCTGCACAACTTAGTCAGGAAAGAACTCTCCAAAGAAGGCAAATCTAGTCTTGGACAACATCTTCAACCCAACTAGTGCCATCTGTTTTATATACTGTTATCTTTCTGTCATTTAAAAACAAAAATAGTTTAGAATATGGTCCTATTTGCCCACAGGAATACATATTTGATTTGCATTCCTTTATGTTTCACTCTTTATTTGTTTGATTACTGCTTTTATGTACTTTTAATCTAAGAATGTTTATGTTGACTCCTGATAAAAGAATTCTTCTGAATCACTTCAAAATAAATCAGCTATGGGGGCTGGGGAGATGGCTCAGTAGAATAAGTGCTCACCTGGCAAGCACAATGGCCTGAGTTCAATCCCCATTTATGTGAGAAAAAAAAAACCCTCAGGAGGCAGAGGCAGGCAGATCACTGCAAATTCAAGGCCAGCGTGAACTACATAGCAAGGCCTTATCTCAAAAACCAAAATTAATCAACGATTATTAATGGATGTTTCTAACAGGTTCACATATGCTGGCACTTCATTGTACAGTATCATGTCTAGCAGTATCTGGCATATCTGAAAGCTTTCCAAATTTTTAGACCAAAGGCCAGGGAGACAGCTCAGTAGAATAAGTGCTTGCCTAGCAAGTGCAATGGCCTGAGTTCAATCCCTGGTACCACCAAAGAAAGAAAAAGAAACTCTATGTTTTTAGACCATTACTATTGGAAAATATATTCTACATTATAAACCAGCATATATATGTATACATATATGGTTAGTTATTTTCTAGTCTCCTTTTGGTTGTTTGGAAAATGATCACAATCTACTTCACACCTCATTGTTGAGTTGTGATATGCAACATAAAAGACAATGGTCTAAACCAGGAGCCAGCCTGTGGGTCCAAAGATTTTTGTGTGGTGCTTAGAGAAGATGGTGGGTATGTGGTCAGGTTTAAAATGAAAGTTGGCAAATCCAAAAGAGGTCTGAAACAGACAGGATTATTTTTAGACAGCTGAGGTCATTTTTTCAGACCACTAAAAGCAATTTGAAGATTTGAAGCAAATGTTTCAAGTGTTGAGTGAAAGAAATGAGAGGCGAATGCAGTGCAGAGGCAGGAAACCTGCTCTCCGGGGGCAGGGGAACGGTTCAAGCACTCAGCAAAGGAAAGGCACAGAAATTCCCTACATAGTAGGAAAGCTGACAGGAAGAAAACACACAGCGGGGACAGCGTCCCGGGGAAAGAGCAGATGAATCTGTTATTGTTGTGTGAGGTATATGAGTAGCAGATCAAAAGATAACCAAACAGGAAATAAGGTGTGATTTCAGTTAAATGATGAAGAACTGTCATCAGAAATAATGCTTTGTTTCTTTAATGCTACCTAAAATTTAGACATACTGCTTTTTCAAAAAAGTGCTTTTATGTTTTTTATAGTTATGAACATCTCTAACATCTACCTTTATTTTATTAAGATACCCCTCAATTGAATAAATGTGACAATAAAAAAGAAACTCAAATAAACTGAAGGTGTATGCCTAAAGTTTCAGGTACTATTCTTATGTCATTTCTTATGATTAGACTATTTTTCTTCTAAAGAACAGATTGTCATAACGGAATTTTTATATTTGATAAAAAAAAAGATCAGATAAGCACCAGAAAACATTTTCTTTATAGTTTCCCTAATAGTAAAACAAAAGAATTCCTAAATAGTGCAAGTATATAAGATGAAAGGAACAGTTAGTGCTTGCATTATTTGATCAATTTCTGCATGCCTGTATCTTTTAACCTGAGCCACTACTTTGAAGATAACAGTATACAATACAGTAACCATTGTTTGTTTCCTGTCATCTTGTTTTGGAAATTCTATATCATTTTTTCTCATTTTTAAGATAAAAAAGATGATTCAGGAAAGGAAATGCTAGAAGCACAAGGAGCTACAACTAAATTACACTGTCATGCACAATGGGGGTGTGGGACACGGACTTCTCTTGATTTTTCCTGAAGGGTGCTATCAGGAGACGTTCATGTTTCAGTTGGGGTCTAGGGGAGAGTGACAAGCAAGTCACCTTCCCAATACCCTGAGCGCTGCACAGTCAGTCTCTCACTGCTGCCTACTACAACCCCCCTATTAAAATTTATCTTTCATGTACATGGAACATACATAGACAATCAGCATTTCTTTTGAGATACATAGCCAAGAATACAGTTGCCACTCAAAGCATGTAAAATTAACCAAACCAGGGTAATGAAGTTTAGATTTTGCCCTGCTAGATGGTCTAGTAAGTTGTACAACCCTCTTATAGCACAGTCTGTGAGTTTATATAAGTGCACCTCAATGTAGAATTCATTCTTTAATTCTTAAATTGCTCAACTGGCAAAGCAAGAAAACTTTCAGAGATACCAAGCAGTGAACTTGCTAGGGCACTCTTTAGAAAAAAAAAATCTCTCAGCTGGTGTGCTTCTTGGGCTGTCTAGTTGAATTTTGCAAGAAAAAAAAGAAAAGGAGAGCAGGGATGCATTTTGATTTTCACAATAGCTAATGGTTGTGTTACTGGAGCTTAGCATTCCAAGATGTGACAGTAGTTGATGGTAAATGATTTGGGTGAACCCTCATATCCACTCCACTGGCAAGCAAGTAGCTATGCCATATAAAGGACTGGCATCATTAATTTGCTTACCTGCACTGACTCTTGATTTTATTTCTCTGTTCAAGAAATGAAGTCGTCAGTCATGGATAAACAACAAATGACCTGGAGTTCTTAGAAGCTATGTGAAATATCTTCTCCCAAATCTCAAAGCTTGCACCTGAGATTTTACTTCAGAATGTACTACTCATTTTACAGCTAATAAATATATATGTGATCAAAGATAGCATATTTACCTTCTCTCTCTCTCTCTCTCTCTCTCTCTCTCTCTCTCTCTCTCTCTCTCTCGCTGAACCGGGGATTGAACTCAGGCCTTTATGCTTGCCAGGGAAGCACTTATTCCACTGAACCATCTCCCCAGCCCCACTTTTTCTCTATTGATATAAAAATGACACCAAGATAGAAAATTTTTGGTCCAAATTTTAAATTCTCACAAAAGGCAGCTATGTTATGCCACCTTTATGTAGGTTTCATCTCTTTTATCATTATTATTACAAAATCCCCGCCCAGTGGTAAAAGGTAAAATCGCTCGGTGGCAGTAAATGCGAGCTGTCAAGGATGGAGGAGAAAAGTGCGTTTACAGAGGGCAAGAGGGTGAGGAGTGGGCAGCACATGAAAGACGTGGAACCGAGCTGGCCCCCTCTCCTTGTTCTGAAACAATCATAGCTGTCCTCATAAGGCTGGTGAATGATATTTCCAGGTCTGGCAAAGTGATGAAGACATTGGTGGGCACTGTCCTTAGGTCACCAAGGAGCACGGCTGACACAAACAAGAGACATCATTTAAATAGATAAAAGAAATTTACCTTGGTCACCACATGGGGAAGTCTACATTTTGAAAACCTTTCTATCCACTTTATTTACTCATTAGAACTACGATGTTTGAGGGTCTTCCAAATAGCTCAGTGGATTAAAGTGGCTGCAAGCAGGCTCAAGGAGTTCAATCCCTGGGCATGCTGTACCAGCCCCACCCCCTGGGATGTGCTGAGACAGTGATTGAGACTGGGCCTGGTGGCAAACACCTGTAATCCCAGCTGGGGAGGCTGCAAACAGGCGGATCACTATGAGTCTGATCTAGTAGTGAGACCCTAAACACCCTGTAGACCCTTCACTAAAATACAAAAAAAAAAAGAAAAAAAAAGAACTGCAATGTTTGCAGCAATTACTGTGTTAATATCAGCATCGTTCTTGACAGCCTTACTGCAGTCTCCTATATCTTGTATCCCCCTTTCTATTACATCTTACCCTAAGTAAACATCTAGGCAGCTATTAAATGCATGCGCACACATATATAGACTTTAGGAAAGCTGAGGGATTTTACTGGTGATGTAGAGTACAATGGGATACAGAAAGCTGTGGATGTGAACAAGAGCTACCTCCTAGCAAGGATTAATTGGGCTCCTTTTTAACTGCATTAGCTCACTTTTACCACTAGGGCGCACTAGGGTAGCAATGTACTAGGCCAACATGTCCTAAAGAGTTAATGAAGTTTCTCCCTAAGGTTCCTTCCTGCAGCGTTGTTATTAGTAAGACAATTGTTGATCACAGAGTATGTGACATTATTTGACAATAAAATGATTTGGGGGAACTCTTCTATCCACTTGACTGCCAAGAAAATAGCTTCGCCATATAAAGGATTTGCATCATTATTTTGCTTACCTGTACTGACCCTTGAAGAAATGAAACAGTCCTAATGAATAGCAGAAACACAATAGTGAAAAGTATTTCTATTTTTGGATCTCTATTTGAAGACCTTAACTTCAATGTCGCTGACGTTTCTAGCTTTTTCTTCCTGAGATATTGTACACATCTGACTCAATAGTTTGAATTATATTATCGTCTTTAGTTGTCCTCAAACAGTGAGATTGCTCTCTCATAAAAGTTGACTTAACATTATGAGCACTATGTTCAAATTTAAAATCTACTTTCAAGATTTACATAAAATTCACTTGTGTGTGTATGTGCATTGTGTTTGTGTACCTATATAAATAAACCAATGTGTGGAAACACACACACACACACACACACACACACACATATATATATACACACACACACACACACACATATATATATATATATATACCAGTATTTAAAATCAAATCAAAGCTTTCCTTGAAAAACAAGTAGGTAAAATGATTTTTCATGTGTAAAACTGCACGTAGATATGTATCTAATTGCCTAAAACAGAGAAACTCTTGTACTGCAAGCATGAGTTGTATGAAACACTCTCCTTATAGCTATGGCTTCAGTTTTGAACTTCTTTCACTATTACTGCTCAAAATAACATATTTTTACTATTTATTTGGAGTCAACAATCCAGAGACAAAGGTACTGTATCTTTGCAACAATGCATATTGAACATATAGCACAAGCCCAATTTTTGTTAAGTAGAGTTTTACAGGGAGATAAGAATCAGACATATTCTCTCCTCATCAGGGACTAATTTTAAAAGAATCCACTATAGAAAAGTAAAACAAGCAAGCAAAATAACTTCACAGCACTACCTGCAAAATATCTCCAATTGGATAATGTTTTGCCAATGGGTTCTTGACGTTAAATCACCTTTAAAATGTACTTCAGACCACTAATGTATTACACAACTGTGCCAGTTGTTGAGGAATATAGTACTGGAGAACCTCTCCCCAGGCAAATTTGACTTAAGGTTTTTCTGTCTCTGTTAGACCTCAGAAGAACTGTTCTTTTAAGATATTGTAATTTAAAATAATGAAACAGAAATTTTAAAAGGCTACTTTCATAAAAAGGCATGGAGCTATAAGTGTTTCTTTGGTTTTCTTTTAACATTAGTTCAGACAAGTTGGCTTCCAGACACAAAACTAATTTCTGAGCTCCACAGAATATTTCCTCTACCCCTTTGTTTTAGAAACAGAAATGCAACTACTTTCACTTGGCTCAATAGCAGAAAAGAATCAAACTCAAAATAATAAAAGGAAGTAAGAAAGGACCCCTGCACACAATGTCTTTATTTTTTATGAGTGAACTATGCCTAGATAATGACTTCTAAGAAATTTAATTTATATAGTTTTTAGTTTTTAATCTAATACTTTTTACTAATTTCAGAATAATTCTCCTTATTCTTTTAAAAACTATTTCCTGGGCCGACTAAATCAGTGGATTAAAGTGCCTGCAAGCAGGCACAGGGGCCTGGGGTTTGATCCTCTAGCCTGCTCTGCTGGCCCGACCCTTGGGGCACACTGAGAGGGCAATTGAGACTGGGCATGGTGGTACACACCTGTAATCCCAGCTCTTGGGAGGCTGTAAACAGGAGAATCACTATGAATCTGATCTAGTAGTGAGACCCTGAACACCCTGTAGACCCTTCCCTAAAATACAAAAAATAAAGAAATAAGTACTGTTTCCTAAAGAGATACAGTTTTGCTTTTTTAGGAAAATAAAGATGTTGAACAGAGCCTATTGAGCCTTCTCATCTTCATGTTGATGATACAGTTCTTCACTTCGAAACAATAAACATGTGCCAAAGACTAATATGCATGGAAACACTTTGGATCTCACAAAAAGCAGGTAGATGTGAGGCATACTGGGAAGTCAGCAGACCTATCAATGACACTTTTCTCAAACCTTTTGTGTATCATTCAGTTCATTTAGTAGCAGGCAACAGAAGTAAATCTGTGAAGTGCTGATTGAAAGCGTAAATGACTGCTAGCAACCTAATTTATTTTCAGCTTCATTTTGCCCAAGGATGTTTGAATTTTATACGAAGGTACAGGTTGAATGGCTTAACCCAACACATGCAGGCCTTTTCTTTTTTAGTTTTTGCTACAGGGTCTCACTATGCAGTTCAGGCTGGCCTTGACCTCACTTTGTGGCCCACTCTGTCCTCGAACTCACATTGATCCTCCTGGCTCAGTCTCCTGAGTGCTGGAAGTACAGGAGTGTGCCACCATGCATGGCAAAAATCCTAAATGTAAAATTGAAGAAACTGATAGGAAGGAGAAAGGTGTCTGGGACCAAAGCCTTTTGGACATTAATCTCAGAAGTGAACAGGTGACCTTCTACTCCAGCAGTGTAAGATTTAGCCAATTATAAAACAGGACTACTAGACTGTACCAAGACAACACTGATCTCCATAGCATTATTGGTTTTTTTTTCTGTATTTTAGGGAAGGGTTTACAGGGTCTTCAGGGTCTCACTACCAGGTCACATTCTTAGAGATACTCCTGTTTACAGCCTCTCAAGAGCTGGAATTACAGGTACACACCACTGTACCCAGTTTCAATTGCCAGCTCAGCATGCCTCAGGGATCAAACCCCCGGTCCCTGTGCCTGTTGCAGGAGCTTTAATCTGCTGAGCTATTTGGCTAGCCCCATAACATTCTATGTTTACAAAAATATGTATAAAAAATAAGTAAACAAGTGGGATCAGCAGTAGGGTCACCATGCTCTGGTCAAATAAAAGAGTACTTGATGGCACATCTGCAGTGTAGAAGTTGAAAGGTGCCTTACCCCCAAGAGCGCTGCCCACTTATGACATGGGTAGATTATTGCCAACTTGTTTGCAAAATGGAGACCTTTAAAAAAATGTGCTAACATTTGAGGATCATTCTACAGCTTTCTCTCTTTTATTATTGTTTTTTTAATTTGATTCATTTTTTAATGAATTTGGGACAGGGTGTGTTGGGTGTACAGGATCTCACTACACAGTTTAGATTCATAGTGATGCTCCTATTTTCAGCCTTCCAAGCACTGGGATTATAGGCCCGTGCCACAACTCCCAGTCTCAATCGCCTTCTCAGTATGCCCTTGGGGTCAGGGCCAACAGAGTACGCAGGGATGGAACCCCGGCCGCTGTGCTCTGCTGAAGCAGGTGCTTTAGTCCACTGAGCTATTTGGCTGTTCCTTTATTGTTTTTAAAATATAGAAATATTAAGGTAATAGTTTTAGATCTTTCTAGTATCGTGATTAACACATCATTAAAATTTCAAATGAATTCTCTAGATAATAATAGCTACAACTGCCATCTCTGTGTTGCTACAGTAAACAGTCAAACTGCTTTTATAAAAATTGATACCTTCCTAATAGTTTAAACATTTTTTTTTGTGCTGACCGATTTAGTCCCTGTGGTTGCCATTTTCGTTTTGTCCCCAAGAACAGTAAAATCTCCATATACAACATTGTCACCGCTTTAAATACTTTAGATATTGCAGCAAATTGAAAGACAGACCCCTCATTTTATAAATAAGCTGTAAACCTCAGCCAAGAGGTTTAAACAATGATTCAAAACTCTTGAAGTTTTGTTCAATGCTAGTTTTTCGCACTATGATGTCTGCAAATTCGGGTCATCAATCACCATTCAAGTTTAAAATATTTCTGGTAATTTTTTTTTTTTATCAAACTAGCAGAATCAGGCACAAGTGACATTATTCTGCTCAGTAATAGAGATGCTGAACTCATAGATATTCATAAGAAAAAGGCAAAAATGTTACAAAATGAAGCTTTAAGGTTAAGCAGTCTAGACATGACAGAACAAAGATTTCCTCTATTAATTTTTAAAATAAGACTGAAGCAATTCTACATGAAAATGTTGCTTTTCTACAGAATATTCCATTCATATTAAAAGGAAATTGTTTAAAGGGCATTCAAGTTTACTAGTTTTCAGAAAATTAAGTTGAGAGTTTTCTCAAAACAATAATTTACATAAACAGATTTCTGAAACCTTCTGAAATTTGTGAATTAATTTTAAAAAACTTTGAAAGAAGTCAATGAAATAACTTAAATTTTTATGAACTTTGTAGCTGGCAGGACAGCTACGACTGCTCCACCAGAGTTGTGCTGTCTTAATTGTTCTCTGCCTAAATAATTAGAGCAGGGGACATAATATGAGTGACAAGTGTGACATATGCCAAGCACTGCGTGTATTAATTAATATGTCTATTCATTTTCCCACACCGTGTATATTATTATCTCCTCCTAAAGAGAAAAGGAAATAATTTGCCAAAAATGACAGATAGGAAATGAATGCTAGATTTGAAATTTGAAGTGTGCTTGTCTGGCCACCCGCCTATTTTCTCTTGGCTATAGCATATGCTCTCCAATCTGAATTAAGCAAATGTAATGACTGGCAGCTCTGTGCACGTGTGTGTGTGTGTGTGTGTGTGTGTGTGAGCCACACACTGAAGTTTACAATAGCACAGGACAGATGGAGTCGGTGTGTCCGCACACATCTACGCCGACCGTTCTCTCTAGGGACAACAACGAGCTTCCTCCCAGGTCCAAGTGCCCCCAGTGAATCTTCCTTTACACATGGCAAGGAAGATCTTTGAACCTTAATCCTTTTCTTGAATCCTGGCTTCAGAAACATTTCTGAGTGGGCAGCTGTGCTGAGATTTATGATAAAATAAAATTTGAAAGTCAGAGAATAGTGATAATTTACTAATAAAGGGAAATCTAGGCAAATATTGAGAGGAGTTAAGAAAAATGGTAATATATTCAATGTTTTATATTACATTGTTAAATCTGAAGTAACATTCTAAACTGACAAATACATCCATATTCAATTTTTAGAACAAAGACATATCTGAAGTGTATTCCACATCTCTTTTTCATTCTGATAGTGTATATAATCAAGATTTGACTTAAATGAGCTGACTAAAGTAAAAAATATTGCAAAATTATATATGCATATAGAAAAATATGCTCGATGTACCAGCAACAACAAATACATACAGAGATACAAATATAGAAATAAAGATCTATAAGACAAATGAAACTGGATAAAATAATTATGATAGCCTTTACATATTCCTAAAATGTGTCATTTTATGTGGACTTTCAAGAGCTCATGAGTAACAGAATGCACACCCTCCAATTTTATTTACAATTGGATCATATTGCAACAAATTAGAACTTAAATAATGCTTAGATATTTCAAGGAATGATATACAGCAGATAGAAAAACCGAATAGCATTCAAAAGTTAATCCAATATTAAAGGACCACCATTTCCTGCAGAGTGAAAACATAGGAAGAGGATTTGCAAAGAGGCAAAGTAAATAAAATGACCACTAAGTTTATTGATAATACTGTTAAGACAATATGATACGCTGTGATTAGTTGTGTAAGTATAGTTTCTTGGCCATGTAGAAAAAAGAGAAAAAGAAGGTCAATAAACACAACCATGCGTGCCTTATGAACTAATGTGTTAAAAAAAAGTAAATTTAATGGGAAGCACTACAAACTGCAATATGTATGTATCCAGTCCTACAGGTGACTAGCCAATTCCAACATCACTGCTGAGAATTAAAATGATCCAATGATCTCTGACTCTAATAGCACTAAAACCATTCCATTTCAAATTGCATTATATTTTATGCCCCATTAATTGAACATTCATATTAATTTTTAACATTAGACTCAATTCATTTAGAGTCATGTGCACAGGTTTGCTGGTATTGCAGCAGGTTCTTCTCCTTTTTTCCCTACAGTGAATTACTGTATCATAAAATGAAATGTTTCCTGATTAATATTCAATTGAGAGATACCAGCAGGAAAAAGTTTAGATCAAATAGAACCTTCCTGATAGTAGGACAAAGTGATAAAATTTTAGATAAAGAAATATAAAGAAAATAAATGGGAAAGGAAAAGAATCTTCAAATAGAATATCTGAAATTGGATGACGTTTCAGTTTATTTAGATTGTCATAGCAGTTCATCCTACAGTGCAGAGAATGTCTCACTAACATTAACAGAAAATGAAATACTTTGGAAATATGTTTAGCAATTTGTTGTAAGCATTTAGCATGTGTAATGCCAGTGGATCAGGCGTTCTACACTCATTTATGTAAACAACACAAGAGTTTGACTCACGCTTCCAATTTAATTAAAGTGCTCTAATAAATGCATTTGAAGATTCAGTTATTTAAATTGCTTTTGGCACCTAAACAGATTTGGCTGCTACATTATAGACAATAAAATCACTTTTTACTTCTTTTTGTATAATTCTTTTATTAACTATAACTGAATTTACATATTCCTGTCTTACAGAGTCTTATCAAGAGCAGATAGCTATTTTCATGAATATGCATAATCATAAGGTTCGTAGTTAGTGATATTAGTAGGCCAGCACACATAATTTCTCCCTATTGCTGCCCAGAGGAAGGACTCTGGCTGAAGAGGCAGGCAAATAAGGATATTCAGTAATATTAGTCTCTGTAAAAATTGTTCAAGAAGGTAGGTCATTACCATTAGTTAAGATAAGAACGTCTCCTGAGATGTGTAAGCCAAAAGAAAGTTTATGTGGCAGAATCATGTAAGGAAACTTACAGTAGTGCCTGCCCACAAACCATGCGATTTGGAAACAGCCAAGAAACAAAACCATAGAGAAGGAAGAATAAATACAACATGTATTAGGGGTTATTATGCAACTACAAGGATTCTATATGGCCCTGGCAATATAGCAAAATATAGTTATGGAAAAGAAGCTATTTCTTATGCTCGGTAGCTAATTTTCAAACGTATGTACCTGTATTTGAAACTTTGAGCATTTCACACATTTTTCTGTATCTGAAAAAAAAATGGATCCAGACTGATATTGTGTATCAATATAGCTGAAAACAGTCAATATAAAGGTAGCCAAAAGCAAAGTTCAATAAGAATTCCAAAGAAGGATATTATTATTCTGATTGCTTATAAAGCACATCTCATGTACATTGTGCTCATATTGGAAAACAACTTACTGCTCAATTTTGCTAGAAAGGATAAAATATCTCTAGTAATATTATTTCATGATGTTTTAAAATCAAATAAAAAGCTAGATTAAAATGTCTAAATCAAACTGTAAGTATAATTAGATACTTCAGAAATAATATATAACTCCATTCTGAAAATATAGATATTTCAATATCTAATAGTTAATTACATCTGCCTTTTTTACACTTTATAATGGAAACATTATATATTTCTATTTTCAAATGTTCAAGGAAGGACATTATATCTATGAAAATAACATGTATCATAATAATCTATTCCAGAAAATAACATTGTAAGAGTCTATTCTGGATAAATAAGAAATACATAGCTTTCAGGACAAATGTATTTAATATCAGGCAGTATAAGAAAAGTCCATAAAATTTCTTTATCCGTATTACTGCATGGATTAAATTGGAAACATCTAAAAGAGTAATATAGTTTGATGGTGAATAAACATAAAAACTGTAATAAAAGTATAAAAGTTCATATATTCTAGTCTATAATTTATATAGAACAACACTAAGTACAGACTGCACACATAGCTTTCCTTTGTGGGTATTTAACTTAGATTACCACAATATATAGGTCAGACTTGTGGTCATATGACCAAAATAAGGTCAATAAAAATTATAATTTAAATCTTGGGTGTAACCATGACATGTTCTAATTAATATTCAATATCAAATATTAATAACTACTTTAAGAGGCAAACATACAAAATCTCCACATTCATGCCATTTTTTTCTTTTTGACTTACTGCTTTGTAAGTTCTCTTCTGTCCAGCATGTTTCCGAATTTGTTCTCCATTTGGCCCGGTTTCCACATGCATCGAATAGATAATATCAAAGAAGTCTTCCACCACGGCCACCCGGCGTAAGGACAGCTTCTCATCCACCCCGACGCCATCCTAGGAACAGAGGCAAAGACACACGGGAATCACATGGTCATCTGAGGTTGACACACGAAGCCAACTAAGTCAAAGTATTGTAATCTGAACCACAGCATCTAGACGGAAAACTTCAGAGGGTTCTTTTTTTCTTCTGATGATGTACAATTTCATGCGTTACTTACCCAAATAACTTTAATAAATAGGAGACAGGATAGAAAATAAATGCAAAGCATGCTTAGCTGCTCTTGTTCTTTTGAGTTTTAATAGTGACTTACTTTTAACCATCAGTATAACTTCATGAAATGATGTTAAAGCCTATTAATTTTATTTCAGCAATTCAGTTCTACATGCTGATTTATTCATCACATTTCAGTTGCTGCAACCTAGAAGCTACAATTACAAAAATAAAAGATAACATAGTATCTATGCTAAAATGTCATATGAACTAGGAAAGAAAATACATCTACTATCAATAGTGGATTAAGAAGGAAATGTTTTAAATTTGAACTCTATTGCTTATATGTAAACTACGAGGGCTTTTTGTCTTTGTTGTTGCTATTTTATATTTTTGAGACAAGTTTGTGCTGTGTAGTCTACACATGGTCCTTGAACTCACTGTGAACCCCAACTTGTCCTTGAACTTGTAGGAATTCTTAGCCTCCTGAGTGCTGGGATTATAGAGTTGTGCCACCATGTCTTAATACCTATATGCAAACTATGGATCTCCTACCCAAAAATTGGGTAGTTTGTGAAAAACACTTAAATCTCTGAATTTCTGTTTTCATGGATTACGAAGAATAGAGTCCATTTCATAGAATTATTGTAAGAAGTAAATGCAAAAATGTGTGCAAATGATATAAGTCCAATATTTGACACAAAATGAGCACTGAATAAATGAGGTCCCCTGTTGTATTGACAATTATATAAAAATATAATAAAAAAGAAGAGTGCTATGGTATTCAGAGAATTAATGCACAACCAACTGCTCAGGTGGTTTCTTAGAAGAAATATAATGTAGCATACGTAGGAGTTGAGGCAGAGCATAACGATAGAAAAGGAAAATATGACAAAGACCCAGAAGCCCACATAGATAATAGAAAATAAGAAGTCAGGGTTAAAATCATGAATAAATGTAACCTTGCATGGCTGCAATGAAGAAGAGATTCCTGCTTATGGGCACACACATGCCACTCTTATTTTTCCCCCAAGGAAAAACATGAAATAATCCAACAGACCAATTAATGGACATGACTTAAGTAAAAATCCTATAGTCAGTGACTGACATGGCAAGACCCTCACTGAACACTAATTCCAAAAAGCTAGAGTTTACAGCAAAGTCATGAAGAATGCACTGGCACTTTTTGTTACTTTGGTCTTTCTTTCTTTCTTTTTTACACTAAACCTTGAAAGCAGCAAAGACCAAGGCAGTATACTCAAATAAACATGAATACGCATATATGTGAACTCATGTTAGGCTAAATAGGATCTCTCTCTTTATTCAACAAGAAATGACTCTTCACAAATTTCCTGTGATGTATGTTGTTTCCAGTTAAGCTCCTGACCTTTCTCACATCCCTTCTGGAATATCTCAATTTATTGCTCCTTTACCTATTCTGACATTACCCCATCCTTCTAATACAAGATTAGCATCCACTGAGAATATAAAGACAAATCATGACTCTTGGGAGTGACCATCCTGGAAAACTATTCAACTTTGATATCAGTGCCTAGGAAAATATCGTCACGTGTCTCAATATGACTGTCTCAGTATCTTCAGAGAACATCCGTTTGTCCTAGGCTTGCAAATTCAAATTCTACCTATCCATCAGTAAAATCATCCAAGAAATATCCCAGTCATAAAATTTAGTATCTCAGCCTGTTTCTTGATGATTACCCATAAATACAACACATTTATTAATTATATTTATTCATATAAATTAGTATATTATTTGCTCCCTGCTCCATCTGCCTATTTACTCAATACCCCAGTTAAATACTATGACCATAATTTACTCATATTGCCTAGCATCCAACAAAACCTAAATAGTGCCCAGCCCTTGTTATTGTTAGAGCCATGCAGGGGTCTAAGCTAATCAAGGTGTATAGGGAGCTGTCTACACAGAAAGTAAATATTATACTATGGATTGTAGCAGGGGTATATACATGTCCTTTGGCTTCTGTGACAAATTATCATAATGTGAGCTGCTTACAAAGATAGAAGTTTCTTCTCTCATCATCCTGGAGACCATAGATGCAAATTCAAATTATCAGCAGAGCTGCACTCACCCTGGGGAATCACATGATGAATCTGTTCTTTACCTCCTTAACTATAAGTGGTGGCCAGCATTCCATGACTTCAGGTCACATCACATTGACTTCTTCTTCTACGTGCCTCCTCTCTCATTTCTCTCTTACAAGGACATTTCTGATGGCCTTCTAGGTAACTCAAGGTAATGTTCTCATGTCAAAAGTCTTAAGGTAATTATAAACTTAAGACTTTCTTTTGCAAACAGTTTAATAGTTTCAAGTCACAGGAATCCGAAATAGTTACATTTGGGTGACCATTATTCAACCAATTACAGGTGGCATTTGCAAACAGAAAGAACAGACTGTGCTATGAGAATGCGTGCTGGAAATGCTTCATAACTACAATACCTAACATTCTTTCAAGAAATCAGACATTCAGTGCATATCAAGATAATGGGAAACCACATACTTTCAGGGGAGGAAAATGTTCTATATTCCTTCTATCATATGTACCTAATTATTTTCAATTGTTTCAAGCTCCATGTAAAAAAATATTCTATAATTCAAGTTCAAAAATGCTTTCAAGTCCAAAACTCTAATATAAATGACTTAAATGTCTGTGATGATAAAGAAATTTAAAAGGAGGTAAAAATGGAAATATATGCCTAATACATGAATCAAAATATGTAATGTCATTAAGGTGGCAATTCTCCAAAAATTGGTTTATAGAACCAGTACAATCTCTCATCACTATTCCAGCTAGCATTTTACAGAAATGGGCAAATGATCTTACAAGTCAGATGAAAATGCAATGAAATGAAAAGTAGTATAAAATACTTTGAGATACATTTGGAGTTAAAATACTTCTTAATTTAAAAGTCTACTATTACAACTGAACACTCATGTACACAAGTTAAGCCAGAATTTCACCCAATGCCATACACCAAAATCAAATTAAAGCAGATTATAAAGCTAAAAATGAGAAATGAACTCAAAACTTTACAAGAGCACACAGAAATAAAATGTTTATGACCTTGGTTAGGGCAAAGTCCTTGTAGTTATGATGCCAAAAGTAAAACAATCAATGATGAATTATAAGTAATTATATCAAACTTAAGACTATTTGTGCTGCAGATGACCTGATCAAAACAAGAAATGAAAGCCTACATAAATTGGATAAAATATTTGAAAACCATCCAATAAAGAACTTACATTCATAATGCAGGAAAGCAAAACTCAATTGTAGGAAGTCAAATAATTTAAAAATTGAGAAACTTCAGGTATTTCTTGGAACGAATTTGCAAATAAACACAAGAAAAAACAATAATATTAGTCATTAAAGAAGTGCAAATGCCTTTCACATTAACTGGAATTTCTAAAATCAAATATGGAGGAAGTATGTAGAGATATTGAAATTCTTATAGATTGTTGACAAGAAAGGAAATGATGCAGCTGTTTTCAAGACAGCTTTGCCAATAACTCAAATATTAAACATGGAAATGAGATATAACTTACCTGGCCCACATCAAAATATATTTAAGAAGAATAATGAAATAGGCCCAAATGTATTCTACAGTAAAAACCAATATGTCCCTGAAATGTAACTGTAAATCTATGTGGGTGGTCATACAAATGATTATTATCCTTTCACAAAAGGAATAAAATCTTGAATATGTTGTGAAATCAATGAATCCTGCAAATATTAAGCTGAGAAAAAAAATTCAGATGCAAGAGACCACATCTTCCATGATTCAATCTACTAAAATATGTAGTGCAGCCAATATGTTAGAATATTGCTCGCTTAGGGTCAGGATGATTTTTGTTTGCCAAATCCCTTAGGAAAGACATAACTATTTTAATAATAGAGAGTAGGATGTTTTGCAATCCCTAGAATGTACTGAAGGAGTGAATTGTATACTATAAATGATAAATTCTCTGGGATGTAATCTATAGCTCAATAACTCTGTTAAAATAGACATATTTTAAATTCAAAGTTGGAATCAAAGCAAGGAGAGAGACTCATGCATTGTGTTCTCAATCAGTCCATGAACCTATGAATGCAAGGTGGAAATGAAGAGGCCCAATCACTACTTCAGGGGCAGTTAATATATTGTGCTACCTCTAGTGGACAAATGTCTCTTGAAAACCGTGCATAAGATTCTGATAAATTTTACTGATATATGTGTTTCATAAAATTTTACAAAAATATTAAAACATATTTTCATAATAAATTCCATAGAGGGGACAAAATTTTATAAGATATTTTCATAACTGGCCAATTGACCATTTTGCCTGAACTATGATATGTTTTATGAACTTGCATCTTAATATGAAAACTATTTCCCAGTTTTTTGGGGGGCAAAATCATATAAACATGGCATGTGATTTGCAGTTGAAGTATTTCCTATTCTTCCAAGTTTTACCCACTAAATCAAAGAAGTTTCATTCACATGTCTAAGACGATGAACTCATGAATACTAAGACAATGAACACACAATACAAAAGAGTGATGCCCAAGCTCTGGCATTTGCTACTTTTTATGGTATAAATATTTCTATCATGAACACTTCAATCTGCCATTATAAAACAATTGAACACAGATGAGGAGAAATGCACAGAAATGCACTGCTATATGTTGATCTCCAAGATAATCACGTGAGCCAGAATAATTACTTCAGAATATGTAATACTACAAAAAATAATTGGGCAGCAATAACTTGGAATTACTTAGCTTAGTTGCATTTCAATAATGGTTATGTTTCACAAACTGGCTCTAAAATTTCTAGAAAAGTAATAATTAGCACTCATGAGTTTAGTAAAGGTCAGTCCTAGAATACCACTGTTGTTACATCATTCAAAATGAATGAAAGGCATATTCACTGACTTCAGTGACTATTTTATGGAATAGATAAAGGAGACAGAGAAAGCCTCAGACTGTAAGAACTAAAAAATTTAATATTAGATCTAACACAATACTGCATTTTGCATGAAATACATTGCTCTTATTAGAAAAACTATTTTGTGATAGTAAAACTAATCAAATTTCTAATTTAAATCTACTCTAGCAAGTCTGTACTCAACAAAACTATTAGTTTATTTAATTTCTTGTTCTATTACACACTAGCACATTAAAATGATGTTGAAGGAAAGTTAAGACAGAAACAGGAGGTGCTTATCTTAGCTGTTAGCTTATTAACTACCAAGACGTGACATGTTATATACAGACAAATAATGTAAGTTAACTACATGATACTGAAAACAAAACATGGCATAAATAATAACCTTATCATCATTATGATAACATAAAAATTACTTTTATGTGAAAAGAAAGACATGCAATTTTTCATGGCTCTTTCCATTACAGGATCTACGGAGAAAGTAATATTTCTGAATTTAAAATTCAGTATTATTTCTGATTTTGAAATTTCTAACTTCCAGTTACCTAATGAAATGCAACAGAAAGAATTAGTGTGGACCCACCGTGGGCCAGGTCTGTCTCCTGCAACCTTTCCTGAAAATGGAGCAGAAGTACCCACTTCTGAAGCAAATGTTAGGAGATGGATCCACAAGAACAATGTTATATCACTGGATCATACTATTTCCATCAAATCAGGAAAGTTTCCAAGACTTTTTTACCCAAGTATAAATGGTATTTGGAAGTCAAAATTTTGATCTATAAAATAGAAGAAGAATATCTACTTAAGATTTATTGAACTTGTAATAAGAAATTCAGACTAAGGCCAGTATTAGCACATTTAGTGCCTATAAATCATTAGAAGAAAATACTTGTTACCTTATTTCCTTAGGCAAGCTCTTATTAATCAGATAGTGTCACTGGCAACATCATCATAAAGCAGTTGATATTACAGACAGCAATTTTAGTGAAACATTTAGAAATAAAACCATAGGGCTCCCAGTGCGCATACAATAGAACAATGGCATAACATAGACAAAATAAGAGAAGAAAATAATGTTAATTTCCAGCATTGTTTTGAAAATATTCTAAAGAATTTATGGAGACCACACTTAACTAGTCTAACTTCCACAATCACATTTGAGCTTCTATTTATACTGGAAGACATATATGTCCACATATAGCCAGTCTTATTTAAGTGAGCTATTTTTTAAAGTGACCATCTGTAATTCTAAACTCTTCCTCAATCATAAGGAATTATGTCACTTGACACCCAAGACTTCAATAAATATAAAAATTAATTTTAAGGTACATATATATATATTATATAACAAAACATCTGGTTGAATAAATAATTGATATTTATTAATCAATCAATAATTGTACTGCTCCAAGTACAACTTTTCTTTTTGTGTATTTACTACTGAACTAGTTATATATAAAATGATATGTTTATATAGAAAATTAGTTTTAATAGTACTTTTAATCTGCAGTATATTTTGGCTAGAATATTCAATGTGTTTTAGTTACTATATATTTAGAAAAAGAAAGCAAAGAAATAAAAATATTTTATGGAATAGAAAAAACCATAATGCAAAAACGAAATCAAGTATTTCAACTTAATACACTGCAAGCTAAAGAGTCTATTTGTTTGAAAAGCAAATTTACGCATTTACTAACTTTGCATCAGCTATTCATTTGCAAAACCACAGAAAATTTAATTCTGCTTATTCCAAATTTGATGTCATACTCAAGAAAAGAGGAGTGAATTCCAGATTTATGTTTCTTCAATGAGAAGATAATTACAATTATTTATGTGGAATATTCATCCTCCTTTCCATTACAAACAAGATATTCATGCTTCAAGGAGGTCAATACCTGCCAGCTCAAAGAATTCTGGAAGACACTGCCTGGCCATATGCTCCGGTTCTGGCAAAACCAGCTCTGCTTGTCAGATTTTGTCTCAGACCAGAAACTTTTCATCACTTGCCGACAGGGGCTGCTGCTGCCCTGGAAGCACAATGCATTGCCATGTTGAGGTGCTGATTTACCAGCTCCTGTGATTCTCTGTCTTTTCTTTATAACACTGTCTTGATTCCGACTAAAAAGTTTATGCAATAGCCCTCCCTCCCCCAAAATGGGTAAAAACTAAGTTTTGTCCTTGATAAGTAAATTGGTTCATATAAATTTATGGTTTAATTTGAAGTTACTAATTTAAGTTATCTCCCTGGCCCCTCATTCTGAATAATGTAGCATTTGGCTATGAGTCTAAAGAATCAATTCATCTCCTTATGTTTCCTTTTAACTAATAGGCATACTCATTATGTACCAGAGTAGCACATTTCATTTTATATCTTTGCAGTTAAGAACCAAAGAAAACAAACAAAAATGATTTCAGTGGTGTTAACATTCACAGTATGAAAGTAGGTTAATGATGTATGTGTTCCCAACCAGCACCTTACAGTGTATGAATATATTTGGAAAAGGATACCACAAAGGATCAAAATAATCTTTTCTAAAAATGCATTTAATATTAAGACAATCTTGTGGATCACAAAAGCCCTCCAAAGGATTTTATTTTAGAAAAATTCTGGTGGTGATCATTTTTTTTTTGAGAGCATATAATTTTATAGTAAGAATTTTTTTAACCTTAATATCAGGCGAAGAACTAAAACCTGGAAAGAAAGAGTATTTTTCACTTCTAAATTATTCAGAAGAGCTACTGAAGAATTCACAGAGCACTTTTAGCTAGCCAAATATGTGACTTAGAGGTACTAAAACTTTACTATCATAACTCCCATACTTATTTGTGAATAGTGTTCCTCTCTCTGACTATACTGCAATTTGTCCTATTTTCCAGTTGATAGAAAATTAGATTGATTCCAATTTATTATTATCTTGAAAAAAATTGTATGTATTGAAAATACTGTATATTTTTATATAACACTGAATAGTAGTAATTATATTGTAATTTATGTTGTTAATTTAGAGGACACTCTACTCAGTGACCTCCTCAAGTGACTTCTTGGTGAAAATTTAATTGTTTTTTTAACATTTAAAACCTAGAATAGTCCCTGAAATATAGTACATGATCCATAAATGTCCAATTAAAGAATAGTTTTTTTTCATTATAGCCTGGGTAGAATTGTTGATCCGCTTTATCCAAAAGTCAGTTCAAAGGACAGGCTTGGGAGATGCCATGTGATACCTCTCAGAGGCTGACTACCAGCTCCTACTGTCTGCTGCATAAATTGCCTTGGAAATTTTCCTCACATTTATTTGCACATAGACTTATTCTGCTGAAATGTGAAGACAAATATAACAGTATATAGTTTACTTTACTTGAAGATTAATTGAATTCTCTGCAATTGAATGAGCTCTAAATGGATAAATTTAAGAAAACGTACAGATGGAAATGAGCATATGAAAAGATTCTCTACATCATGTGTTATTTGGGAAGGGCAAATTAAAGTAATGAGGTGCAAGGCTGGGGAGATGGCTCAGTGGAATAAGCACATGAGGTACCATCCGTGCCTATTGGAGTGGCCCGAATCTGGATCATGGAAGCTGCCAAAATCTGGTCAGGGCTATGGCGCTGCAAGCTTGTCATCATCCAGTTTTGTAAACATGACAGTGAAGTATTGTCTTAAAAGCTGAAAATACTCCTCTTGTACAATCAATCCAGCATTGCACTTCTTGGTATTGACCCAATAAACTTGAAAAATGACGCCCACTCAAATTCTATGCAAGGACATTTATAGCTGATTTATTTATAAATAATTTCCAAAACAAAATATATATATATATATAAATAATTTCCAAAACTTGCAAGCAAACATTTTGTGGTCATAGTCCAGACAATGGAACAATATGTAGCATTAAAAAGGAATGAGGCCCCGAGCTGTGGAAAGACACGGAGGAATCACACATGAGCACTGCTAAGTGCAAGAAGTGACCAGAAAAGGGTTCTACACAGCTTGATTCAAACTATGTGACACTGTTTTTAAAAAGTTAAATAACTGCATTAGTGGCTGGCAAGGGTTAAAGGAGAATGAGGAAAATCAATACAATGATTTTTTTAGAACAGTGAGACTATGAAAAATAATACTGTCATGGTGAGTACCTGCCAATATATGTATTTGTTACAACTCAAAAACTATACACCATTCACAGGAAACTGCAATGCAAATTGATTTTTCAGTGATAATGATAATCAATTGTTTACTAATTGCAAACAATTACCCTTCTGGTGAGGGGTACTGATAGCACAGAAGTGATAAGCCTGTGGCAAATTCTCTGTACTTTGGCTCAATATTACTAGGAACACAAAACCTGTTTTAAAAAGGAAAGTGAGGATAAGCCCCATGACCTCAACTGACAGTGAAATTTTGCTCTCCTGTGCAACAGGAGCAGGAAGTTATTGAAGTGGACCAAAATCCAATGCAAGTCATCATTTTTATAGCTAAGTCTGGCCAGAATATTAAAATAAAAAAAAAATAAATTCACATTGCTTTAGTGTGTGTATGTCTAAACATTTCTCCATTTAAAAAAATAGTTCATTTAGAAAAATCCCAAAACTCGCCAAAGGTAAAATACATTCACTCCCTAGAATATTGTCTTTTATAATGAAATAAACCTTTTACTGTATAATGACTGAAAAGTATGAAAAATGAGCATTGTTTAAAATGCTGAGTTCTCACGGTTAGAAACATTTCTGAGGTCATGTGATCAGTGGGCCATTAGACTTAAACAGCTACCTTCCCATAAAAATAGAACTCTTGGGGCAGGGAGATGGCGCACTAGACCAAATTGCCTGCTTAGGCAAGTATAAGCAAGCACGAGAGCCCTGGTTTAATCACAGGAAAAATACACGCTGCGCCAGCCCTGCCCCCAGGGTGGGTTGAGCTGGCCAGAGTGGACTCTTGGTGATCCACACCTGTGATGCCAGCGCTGGGGAGGCTGAAAGCAGGAGAGTCACCATGAGCTGCGCAGTGAGACTCTGCACAAACCAAATTCATTAAAAAAAAAAAAAAAGTACTCCTGAAAATAAAGCGTCCATGCAGTGATGGGATAGATTAGAAAATGTTCTCATTTGTTAATAGGTAGGACAAGGTGATATGTTTTACTTTGATTTGGCTCTTGATTTGGGGTCGAGGGTACAGAAAACCCCACCTGACTATTGATTTCATAAGAATATTACTTTCTTATTGAAATATGCTTTGGAGAAAAATCCTTAAAAAGCTCTTTGATATTACAAATAAATTGTACTTATAATTTAATATTTCTTTTCTATACTCATCTAGCAAATTCTGTCAGTCTGAAGTAGAGTACTTTTTCTAAATTCCTCAGTAAGGGTAATATATGGTTTTGCTCTTTACCTGAATATGTTCTCATTTTTATGTTTTCTATTCTTTTCCTTTCTTTTTTTAAATTTTCTTTGCATATGACCTACTGTTTATTTTTTTATTTTTTTAATTAATTTTATTGAGAAACAAATAGCAATGAGACAGTTTCTAAACCGATTAGTAGGACAGTTTCTATAATTAATACATTGCATATTGTTGTATTTGTAGCGGTTATTCTTTGTAGTACAAGATGCAGACATGATATCCTATCCAAACATTATCAGTTGTGTCCCAAATTTTCTGATCAAGGAGATTATGGGGCCACAGAAGAAAGTGATTGATGATGTAGAGTGTACTTAAAGAGAGCCACATGGAAAGAAAACATTCTCTCAGGCTTTCACAGAGAGCAAATTGATCAAGCAATGGCTGTGACTCATCCACATGGCTGACACCAACAAAGGATCTACAAACTGTGGTACAAGGTTTCAGGATAAATCCTGAGGGGATTTGACTGACCTTGTCAGATACAAAAGCTACATTTCTTGTTATATAGGTCTTGCTTTGTCTTGGTCTTAACCATCCAGCAGAAAAGTATAAAAATGAGGTATAAAAAGTAAAGCCAGATAAATATGCTGAGCTGTAAAAAGCTCAACTCAGCAACTGCTGACATTGCCAGTCCTACAGATAACCCACTACTATTATAGACTATTGGACTATATTGGATTATTTTGCTAAATTCACACACCTACAATATTTAAATGGCAATGGAATACCCATCTCTGACAAAACTAAACAAAAAAGGGGATACAAATAAAGGACCATTTTCTACCTGTATATACAAAATAGTTAAGATAGATACACAGCTACTTTCTCTTAATTCAGTGAGATTTCTTTTCTTTCTTTTTGTCTTTGTTTTTGTAGTCTTAAGGGTTAAACCAAGGCCCTTCTCACTGAGCTCACGTTCCCAGCTTTTTTTCAGTTTTGGTTTGTAGACAAATCTCAAGAAGACATAAAACTGAGGCAGAGCTCCAACTTTCTTTCTTTCTTAGATGTCCAGTATGCCAAGATCACAGGAATAAGTAGCATTTTTTATTCTTGAGTGATAATTTACCCGGTTATTGTCTCAGTTACTCTTCTCTCATTGCTGGGACAAACACCCTACACTCAGAATGAGGGAAGGAACGACTTATTTAACTCATAGTTAGGAGAGGTTTCAATCCATCCTCAGCTGGCTCCAAGGTAGAGTGTCACATGGCAGAGGGCAGCCTTTCAAGGTGGAGGCAGAGAGCAGGACCAAAGGTAGCAGCAGCTGCTCAGGCAGCGAGCTTCTCTCCCCTCCTTTCATTGTAATGCAAGTTACCTGCCCCAGGGCAGGCGCAGCATCCAGAAGGCACTGACTATGACTGCATGAGGCTTTGGGGGACAACTAGACATAAACCATAACAGTTGTAAAAGCCCGCTTTGATATATATTTGCTTGAGAATAACAAGCTATCATCTCCTGCCTTCCGACTGCATGACCATCACGGGCACGCTGCAAAGCGCAGCGAGTGCCCCACAGCTCATCTTCTCTGGCTGCCTGCTTTAAAACGTAATCAGCCTGTGGTGATGTACCACAGCTTTACTATACTTTTTTTTCCATAGGACAGAGAAAACAAGTTAAACTTAAGGTGTTTACTTTCATATCCGAGAATTATTCGTGTCTATTCTAAATAATGCATCTATAAATATGTTCATATTTTCCCATACCCCTTTGCAGGAAAAATATTATTGTTTTGTATACATAACATGAAGAAGAATTGTTCATTATAGAGTTTATTTTCACATGACAGTATATCCAATATTATGAAATAATCACAAAATTTTAGAATATGTGGAATATTAAAACAATGTAAGCATTGCTCTTAACTGACCTTAATTTATACCTCCCCTAACATGTACCTTCTCTGTTCTATGGTCAATTGTATAATATCAGTCAATATGTATTAAGATAATTCACATGTTAGTGTCTAACATGTACTGCTGACGATGCTAGACACTTCTCTTGTATCATTGTAATCTTCATAGCATGCTTCTATTATTCCTATTTCATAGATATGGATGTTAGGGCCCAGACACATGAACACATCCCCCATGGTCACATACCTAGCAAGGAATAAGAGATAAAATAATGAATATGGCACATCTGAGGGTTATTTAGATGGCCAGTGTATCTTAGAAACAGTCATTAGCCTAACAATCTGTGCAGAAGTACATATGAATCATAATGTTTATGCGGTACTAAGTGTGTCAGAAATTGTATTGAGAAACTTCAAAATATTTTTTCTCAAATAAAAGTAAATATAATGCCCTTTCCCCTAACAGTCCAGTGATCCTGAGTCAGCACTGTAGATCTGCCATCTGGAATATGTGGTTGTCAAGGCCTCTCAGACTCTACAACTTCCCAGTCAAGAGTAAAAGTGAGTGAGAGTTATGGAAAGTAAACTGTAAGCAATGCTTCCGCTTATGTACGCTGACCCAACCACAATCATGTAACTGAATCTAAAAGCACAGAAGGCTGGGGAAAGTCATAAGGGGGCTGGGGTTGCAGCTCAGTGGGACAAGCATCTTCCAGGCAAGCACAAGGTCCTGAGTTCAATTTCTGGGACAATAAATAAATAAATAAGAAAAGGTGATGAGAAGATTGGACACCGACGGTCATGTGTCCAACTGAACTTCTGTAGGATCAATTAGTAAGAGAAGGAATGCACTGAGTGACAAGCACTGCTGGAGACCTCTGCATCTTTTAGGAGTGAAGTCTGTCCAGAACATAGGACATATGCAGAGATGTAAGTGTAAACAGCAGGAAAAGTAGTTTGAAAACCAATCATGAGTGACTTGGATACCAATCTGAAAAAGAGTCAGCTTTCAATAGTTAAAAAGACCCTTTAAAAATTAATTGAAGTATAAGATAGAGACAAAAATGCATATGTAATAAATGTACAGCTTGGTGAACTTTCGCAGATTAAGTACACTCAAAAATCACTGAGTCAGTAAAGAGAATAGCAGCATTCAAAAAGTTCCTTTTTGCTTCATCCCAACTACCAGCCTTGCTCATCTCCTGAAAGATAATACCATCTTCTCACCATCGACTAGTATTTTCTATTTGCTAAGCTATTATGCTTGTGGATTCATGTGTGCTATAACGTGCTTGAAAAATTTTATTTTTTATTGCTGCATATTCTTCTGCAGCAGATGCCATAGTTGCCATTTTCCTCAAGATAAACAAGATGCTACCAGTTGTCAGCTATTAGAATTAATACTGCTGCACCAGTTCCCTTTCCCTATCATGCATGTATTTTGAATATATAGTCAAAGGGAATATGAATCTTTTTCTTTTTCTTTTATATTTTTAGGGTCTACACCGTCGTGCTATACAGACTGCACTCATACTGATTCTCCTGTTTTCAGCCTCCCAAGCACTACTGGGATTATAGGTATGTACCATCATGCCCAGTCTCATTCATCATCTTACTGCACCCCATGGGTGGGTCCAGCACTGCAAGCTGGGGATCAAACCCCCAGGCATTGTGCTTGCCTAGGCAGATGTTTTAGTCTGCTGAGCTATCTGGCCAGCTCAGAAATATGAATCTTTTACTAGTTTTTTAAGTTTCTTCTTGGTGAAAAGCTTTATAATACTTTTAGATGAAAAATGGAAAGAATAGCTACACAGCTAGGCATGGTGGTACATGCCTATAATTCCAGCACTTGGGAGACCGAGGCAGAGGAGCACTACAAGTTTCAGATTATCCTGGGCTACCAAGTGAGCTCAAGGGCCAGCCTAAACTACATAGTGAAGCCCTCTCTCAAAAAGAAAAGCTGCATATTTTGAGACAAAAAAATAGCATAAATATTAAAAATTTTAAAAACCTTAATTTATAATATTATAGTCCTACAAGAAAAGTAATGAGAATATAATTAAGATAGAGAGCAACAATAATTGATAAGAAAGAAAAAGGTTGAAAGAGCTATTTCAGTAGGGATTAATTCATTTATTTATTTAATCAATACTGAGAAGCCTTGATAACTGAGTTGGAAAATTATGAGATACAGGTCACTGATTAATTACTAAAACAAAGCAATCAATATTAACCAAGATAGGACATGAGGAAAAAAAAGTTTGGAATTACTGAGGATCGTTTGCTATATAATCATCAAGCAATTAAAATCATCAAATGGAGCAAGGTCAAATTTTTCTCAACATACAGGCATGCTATCCTCCTTTATATGATTAAAAGTTAAAATGTCCATTTTCTTTCAGATTGTTTTAATAGGAAAATATAAGTTCAGACAAAAAAATTAAAATCCAGAAATTTAAAAAAATGCTTTTTTAAAGGAAGATTTCCCCCAAGAAAAGACATTTGGGGCAGAGTCAACCTGCTGCTCACCTACTCCTATAGCAGCTCCCTCTTCATTCTTATTCTTTTTTTGTGTATTTACTACAGAGTCTATAGGGTCTTACTATGCAGATTGAACTCATAGTGATTCTCCTGTCTTCATCTTCCCAAATGCTGGGATTACAGGGGCACGCCATCACGCCCAGTCTCAGCGTGCGCTGGGGGGCAAGGCCAGCACAGCATGCTGGGGATCAAACCCTGTCCCTGTGTCTGCCTAAGCAGGTGCTTTAATATGCTGAGCTATCTGACCAGCCCCTCATTCCTATTCTTACTCCTAATCCAAAGTTGTCAGTATAGGCTGCAGCACTTCTCCAAGGTGAACAGATTGAAAGGCTTACCAAACTGACATTCTAAGTCCTTTGTCATCATCACCAGTACCAATACTATCAGCATATGTGGTCTATATGTATTTACTGATTGCATACTATTTTATTTAAAATTCACAGAACAGTGTGTTATATATTTTAAGTCCTACGAAGTCCTAAATGCATGCGTTACTACTATTATTTCTGTTCTTTATGTAGAGAAAATGAAATTGAAAGGGTCAACAATTTACCCAGAGTGACACCATTATTAAGTCAAGGAGCATTCATGTGAGCCAAAGTGGCTTAGTTTCTGAGCCTGCTTTCTTAACTACTGTTCTCTACCTTCTCTTGGTCAGACATCACATAACTAGTGTTGACAGATGAAGCCCTAAAAGAATAAGAGTCATAACAATTAGGATTCTGTGGTAAGGACCTGGGCTGTGGGAGGACCCATATGGCACACAGTGCTCCAGGGACAGCAATGAGACTGAGACACAACAGTGGGTGATCAGGAAAGAGACCACTAAAAATACCTCCTGTCTGTTCACTTACCTCCCCCTCTACTCTCATATTCCTGTCATCCCTAGAAAACTTTCATGTCCAAACTGTCACATTTCCAATTTGTTCTCCACCCCACATCCAGATGATCTTTCAGAATTATGAAACAGTTCATTCCACTCTTCCGGAAACATGCTGTGGCTTCCCACTGCACACAGAATGAAGTCCAAATTCCTCATCATGGTCCAGAAAGGCCTGCAAAATCTTCTCCCTTTCCCTTTCCACCATTACCACATTCCATTTCCCTCTTCTTATTGCTGAAGTTTTATGACAAAAGCCCCCCTTCAAGTGTCCCAGTAGACCAGCATTGGCCACTTGTCCCAAAATACAAATCAAGGAGATAGGCAGTAGTGAAGCGTAGGAAAAGAGCTTATCTTCAAGGCCAGGCTGGGAAAGACAAAGCTGACAAAGGTTGGGGCCCAAAGTTTCATGGTAATAATGGAGATAGATACAAGAATGAAGGTGAGGGAAGGCAAATTCCATTCTATTTTAAGTTATCCACCAGGAGTCTACAGGCCCCAGTTCTAAGTCTCTGTTACATTCTCACCACAAAACTTTTAGGTCACTTGTTTGCACACAAGCCTTTTCCTACCTAGTATAATTTTAATGTATATCTCTAAACTCCGGGTGTTGCCATGTGGTGGTATTAAGAGATGGGGTCTTTCAGGCATAATTAGAGAAAGGAGGTGCTCTGACCTGTAGCAGAACAGGTGCCCTTATAAAACGGCTTATTAGAGAGGGATCATACCTTTTCCCTTTCTGAACTCCACCATGGGAGAACACAGTGTTCTTCTAAATGATTGAGCCCTGACCAGACAGAAAATATCAATGTCATAATCTTAGATTTCCAGCCTCCAAAACTGTTAATTACTCAGTATTTAGTACTCTATTGTAGCAGTGTACATAGACTACAATATCATCAAGGGCTTCTGTGATTGCTGTTTTCTCTGTTGTTCTTTCTCCAGCAGCATAAATGCTTGGTTTTTCTCATCTTCTATTTCACTATATCACACTGAATCTTTCTTTGACTATCTAGTGCACTCTTCACAATTTATTATTTGTCATATACTATCCTGTTTATTGATGTAGTAGACCTTATAACAGGCTATCATTATAGGAGATAGCTTCATTGATTTTTCTTTTCTGATATAGTTAAACTTCATGATATTGTTTGCCTGATACATGTAAGACACTGAAAAGATAATCTGATAAAATGTTATTTGAATCAGTAAAGGGTTTCCAAGCTTCTTTGGTAACTAAGATCATACTAAGACCATTAAGTGAGGTATGCAATACTGAATGAAAAGCAAATTTTGAAGAGGAACATAATTCAGTGAAAAAGATTAAACTTTAACATGCCTACAGGAGATGTTCATTAAGTATGGTAGAAAATGGGGTTTCATGAAAAAAAAAAAGTCTGCATAAGATCACGCAAATGTAGACAACATATAGCAAAAGAATGGGAAGGAGAGAGCTCAGAAAAATACATAGGATATAAAAAAAACAGAAGGTGAAGATGCAATATCAAGAAATAAAAAATGAAAAATAAAATGAGAAAAAGCTTACAGAAGTAAAGAAAAGATTTTTTTTTTTTTTTTTTTTTTTTTT